>VYZQ01065544.1:25191-46094 GCA_013400655.1 Mystacornis crossleyi
CAATGAAGTAGCTGCCGTCGTTCCATATTCACTGGCAAATTACTCGGGTATGATGCACATCAGTGTTTCTTTACAGCTCTAAATAAACAAAAAAAGCAATAACACCTTTAACAGCTTACCTTAAGATATAGTTAACAGCACCTTGGCCTTCACTCGTGACATCCCGTAGGTTCATGGAATTCTAGAAGAAAAAATAAAAGTAAAATAGGTCAGGTAGCCTTAACTAATCCTTAGGAAGTCATGAATGTGAGGCTGTGGAGAACAAATACGGGTAGTCTGACAATTATCAGCCGCAGAAGTTACCTTTCAGCCCTCGCTCCTGATTCTAAGTTGTGGCTGTACATTTTCTGCAGCGTGCAGAAGGAAGAAGGGAGCCCAGCAAGACTCGACTGGGAAGAAACATTCTGAACCTGGTGGCAGGCACATGTCAAGACTTGTGCAAGACTGAGAGGTCAGTTGTGTTTTCAACAGTGCTTCACTTCTGGCCTTCGATGCTTAATTGCTGATGTACGGGCAAGGGATGCAAGGGTAGAGACAGACAAGTTTAATTGTGCACTTACTGCACTGCAGTGAGTACCCATTCCATAGGAAAAAACTACCTTTCTAATCTTTTAAATGTTAAATCTATGATTTAATTATTTATTATCATAAAATTTAAAAATTATCATAAAATCAAAAAAAATCATAAAATATGATTAAATAGCTAGGATCGTGATTAGGGTCTGTATAAAGCACTGATCACTATTGCAGACACTTCCTAGGAGCTTTCTCTACTTTCTTATTCCAAACTCAGGCGAATAACCTCTGCTCATTTAACAGTAAATGGTTTAAATCATAGCAAGAATCTTTTTCATTATTAATCAGCACAAATTACCCTAGTACTTGTTTCACTGGATGCACATAAAACATCTCTGTGACTTTGTTTTGCTTTTAGTAGTTATGCCACCAGCAACTGAAACCTTTCAGCTACACAGATCATAGTTTCCACAATTTACCCAGATTCTATGAAACTTACTTCAGTGTAACATGCCAGTATGATTTAATAGAAAAAACACAGATTTTCACATTTAGTCTCCTTGTATATTTTATGCACATGATTGCTTTTAAGATAATATTTATTTTAGTGTATGAAAAGCAACTGAGTGACAGAGTAGATTATCAGGAAGCCCTGGGCAAAGAAAAGTTCTGCTGGGCTGAAGCAGCTGTCGAACATCTCTTCTCAAAAATCCTCAAAACCATGTTCGCTGCTACATCTCCGTTTTTGTGCACCTCAGCAGTTCTTCGTCCCGGCTGGAAGCACAAGCTATGAAACGACTGTTCACAGCATTCCGAGTTTGGCCATAGCCACGGAGCCCTGGAATTGGAACAGTGTATTCTTTGGGGTCTAGTCAATGCTAAACTAAGTTTCCAAATGTTTCTTGGCTCGACAGACATTAACTGGACCTTGAACTTCCCATTTGCATTCAGTGGCAGGGGGCTAAACCTGCCATCTGTTTTGACAAATGTTTTCCATTGCCTCCGCACAGCTGACAGAACACGAGGCATATTAGGAGAAGTTTAAGTTCTCTTTCTGAACCAACAAGAATTCTTTGAGTCCTCAGAAATCCCATCAGAACACAGCTAAGTGGCTAATTGTAATTCTGTTTGCAAAAGATTTTAGTTTGTCATGAGCTGCAGGTCTTAATATCTCCCTAGATCCTTATCACTTGTTCTCTGAGCGTCTGCCTACTCTTCATTCCTTTGGGGCAAAAATCTTCACTGAGTGGAAAATCATAGCTGCAGGCATTCTGGAAAAAAAAAAAATAAAACAAAAAGACAGCATCACTTCTACTTGTGTCTTCTGCACTTTTCTCCAGCCTGAACAGTCGCAGCTCTCAGCAGAACCATGAGAGTCAAGGGAGCTTGATTAGGGTTGCCAATTATGATACGAATAAAACAAAGAAAGAGTCCAGAAAAAGTAGTAATGAAAAGCTACAGTTCTTCTTGACTTTCAGCGTCAGCTTTCCAAGGTTCTGTGGAAAATACGTAAAAATCAGACACAACTGGTCTTGCATAAATTGTCTCACAAGATGTGCATTGAAAATATTTGGGTTTGAACTGGAGCTGAATAATGAATTGAAGCTACCACTACAACAGACTAAAGGAAAGATGAAGAATGAGGTTGCCCTGCTAAGTGAGCTCTTTAAGTTTGAGCAGATGAATCATGTCAGCATGGAAAAACACTCTGTGTCATTCATGTCACATGTAACAAGACATCCTACCTGTGATTGCTGCCGTGTGCCACGGAGCCATTGTGCACGTGAACAAATTAGAGGGAAGACATGCAATTAGGTTCCAAATACCTGTTTTCAGATCTGCTTCAGATGGGAAATTTATACACACAGATGTAGCTGTCACCTTTTACAACCTGGACTGTCACTAACAGATTGTAACTAAACAAAACCCAGGAGAGCAATATTCCACATCTTTTCCGCACGGAGCATTTAGGTTCCTGGTCATACTATAGGCTCGGCCATTGTATATATGCCAGAAGTCTGTCTGAAGGATGCTGAGAGACTCCCAGCCTTCCCTTGGCAGTCTCTTACCCTACCAGTACACAACAGAGAGGTTTTGCTCTTTCCAGATGCATCAGTTGTGTCTGTGCCATCCTGCGCTCCACGAAGCATTAATGGTTTCCAGATGTTGGCTCGCAGGGTGCTGACACAACTCCTGCACCATTAGAGTGTCACACAACAATATTATGAGAAGGATCAGAAACACGGGAGAATTTTACAGCCTTTGGAATCCGTAGTGACAAGAAGAGCAAAATACGATCCTCTTGTAACACTTTCCTTGCTCAGCATCGCTGCTTAGGATCTTGTCCAGATCAGATTTGTGCTGCAGCACCAGAAAGGGAGCAACCTTTGAATTTACTGCTCAATTTCTAGCATTAGTTATCATTCCTGAAATGCTGTGCAATTACTTAAGTAATATCATGAATAAGTATTTGTAGCTAGGTCTGGTTGAAACTGATACAGTCATTTTACATAAAATAGTGAAACTTCATTTTCTCTTTCCATGTATTTAAACATATCAATTTTCTTTTCTGAAACACAAAATGTTTCCATATTTGCCTTTCCTATTTGTCTTCACTTACAAAACCACATTGAGAGAAGAGAAAGAGAATAGAGGAAAATTTAAAAACCGGTCATATCACTAACTTTTTAATCATTATCAGATTAAATGATAACACTTTCTCTAGAAAAATGAAAGACTGGCAAACATAAAGGTATAATCTAGAATTTGAAAACACAACAACTGTAGTATTTAAAGACTTGAGACAGACTTTAGGAGGATTAATTGAAGCTTCAGATACGCTTCCCTAGCATATCTGAAAGATTTTAGACCCTGAGAAACCTGCTATTTTTCAGAGATATCATCTCAATTATAAAGAATATAAGCAGTTCTTCACTCATCCCATTTAGAAACTATTCCCTCTTCTATGAAAGCAGAGACAAAGACTCTGTTGATATAAATGACAATAAAAGCAGCCGCTGATTTGTGGCTATATTTGTATTTAAAAAGGTGACCATGTAACAGCCAGTAAACACAAAATACGAGAAGAGGAGGGAAGCCCAGTGATAGTAACCATAAAACATTTAAAAGGCAAAACTAAGAAACAAGATTTGATCTGTTTTAGTCCATCTGACATTTTTATATCCACATTTAACTAACAGGTCATTAATATCCAGGCAAATGTAAGCAAGGGAATTTTGAGCCGAGATGTCTTGTTCAGGGCAATAAAAGCTTTATTCACACTCTGCTTGTACCTCCAACATTTCATAACTTGGCAGCCCTGAACAAGTACTCCGAGCGCCGCCAGTCCAATTGCACAGAACGGAATCAGTCAGCATCTGTTCAAAAAATTCTCGCTCTGCTACGGAAAAAAGCAATTATCATTAAAGTTTTTCCCTCAGAAAAATCTGGCTACACATGAGGGGAAAAATCAGATAGCAAGCTGTGTGCAATAAGGGGTTTTAATTTTCCCTTTTTGCCTTCTAAGTAGAAGAGATTCCTTGCAAGTGAAGTCCTTTTGCAGGTTATAACTTCCTAAAGAGCCACAAGAGGATTTACTCACCCAAGTTCCCTTAATACAGTCCTGTCCTATTCTGAAACATTCTTATATGCTAAGATCAGCAGATAGCAAGAACACATGTCAGAAGAGATGTGTTCTTTTTCATTCAGGAGAAGATACCAGGGAGCACTTTTTCAAGTCAGCTATTTGCAATTTTTCAGAAAGTCTCAGCTTCCCACTTCAAACAATGGTTTCTGCAACTGAATTTCTTTGTGCAGGCTGTGCTTTACATAAAACAGAATATTATAGAAAAGAAAGCGGAATAAAATACTAGAATAGTGTTTTTACCAGCATAGAATTTTTAATAAATTTTGCCATTTTCTTGACAAATTTAGAGGAAAACTTGTTTCTGAAATGACCCTTTTTTAAAAAAAGAAAACCAAACAGAATCCCAAACAGAATGATATCTTCCCAACACTAAATCAATTTGCTTCATGACTTTAAGTTTGTAAGGAGTATTTCTATAAGGTTTGCATTTAGGCATGACTAAAGCTGTGACTCTCACAATACTCATAAGTCTAAAAATGTCAGTGTTTCAAATATATGCAATGATTAAAGCTTCAAGAGTGGTTTCACTGGCTTTCAGGTCATCAGGTCTGATTTTAACTTTTTTATGCTAAAAACAACACTATGGATCTGGTGCAGTAGTGAGTCTCATCTTGAACTGGGGTTTTTTATATCTTCCAGGTTAAGGGGAGGATCCTGTAGCATCTTAATGTCATATAACTGAAAGGTCTGCTAGGAGAGTCCCAGTGTTTTCAGTGGCAACTACAATTCTAATGCAGCGTTCTTTAAAAAGTAAAGATTATTACTGAGGGTCTTTAGCAAAATAAGCAAATGTGTATGTCAGTATAAAATACATTCTATGTACACAGAACTAATGCAGAGCTGGATCAGCAATAATTCAAAGAAAAGGATATGCAAGGAAGAAACTGATAGAGACATAGGCCAGGCTTTGGGAAGCCTGGCTGAATCAACAGCATGACTAATGGTGTGAATCTCAGCTGAGAACACATCTTTGGGAAGTGCCACTGCAAAGATGACTGGTGAGAGCAGGGAAACTGATGACTTGCTTTGTCAGAAACATCTCTGAATGTACATGTAAGCAGCGAGCATTTTCAGGATATATGAAAATCACATTGTTTGTCTGGGCTGACATCAGTTCTTGTCCGTGGATCAGGCTGTGGGTTCTGTGTGCCCTTGGCTGAGCTCCTCTTTCCACAACTCCAAAATATGTTGTGTGTGATTGCAGCTGTGGCCATTTAGTCCAGCAAATATTATTCAAGGTCAAACACTTCAAAACAATGTGGAGACAGCCCCACCTGTCAGAAAAGTCTGGGTTTAACTACAGAATGCTCAAATAATTGACATCCACATTGGATTACTTCGGGTCCATGACTTATCTTAACATTTCCATAAGTAATGCGCTGTGTTTAACAAACTGAGCTCATCATCTGTGGTTTCAGTTTTGCTTGGAAGCCCTCTTGAAAGTTTAATTGCTGCTGCCACTTGCGTATGAATTTCCTCTGTGTTAAATGCTAAATTAAACTGATTTGCTTCAGACAGTTCCTGAGGCTAAACTTCTGCAAGGCTCTGGGCTTTCCCTGCTTTAAAAATTAATGGCCTCTCCTACTTAAAATCTAAAGTGGCTTTTAGTCACCATGAATTTTTTGGTGCGCCAGTGTTACCACTTAAATAATCTCTTCTCACTAGCATTTACCTTCAGTTATGTAATACGTATGACACATCCCGTCTTCTATTTCGTTAGCCTAAATGTAACAAATTTTCCCATCTTTTCTTATGAGTCAGAGGAGCTGGTAGATTCCATCAAGCTATCTGTAATATTTTATTTTTATGCTTTTCTTCCATTTTCAGTTTCCTGCCAGGTATTCAGAATAAGTTTTGCAGGTAAAGTCAGTGGCAGGACTTCTGTCTGTGGCACATGGCACGTCTACACAGATCACCAGTCCCAGTCAGGAAGAAACAAGAGAGCACTCAGACTTCAGGATCTAAACGAAACTTTTAAATCCAGAATAATATCAGTAAGACAGAGGTGAAAATAAAATCATGTCCTTCCTTCACAGAACTTATTATTATCCTGAAAATTGTTGCCCCTCAGTTCTCTTGCTGTTCTTTGAGACATGTTCCTGCAGAAGAATATTTTGCACCAAGTGATGAGCTCATGTCGAGAGCAGCCTTCGACAAAATTTCCACGTCCAGATGGCTCATGAATGATAACCTTCTATCATGGACTTAACAAGACGTGGGCTGCTGTTAATTGTCACTTCCAGGTTTCAGTGTTGTTTATATGCCACTAATAAAACCTCCTGTTCTTCTTAATAACAAATTAGAAAATTTTAATTTTTAAGGGATACACTTGGCACCCTACTTTCCTCCTCCCTCCTATTAAATTCCTGCCATGACTTTTTCCTGTGCTTTTCGAATGTAATCAGCAACAGGTCCAATCTTAATATTTTATTGAGTTTTTCTTCATACCTCTTTCAGGCAAAGTTCTTTAAAGGAAGAACTGTATGCCAAAACCCTTCTGCTGTATCTGCTCATTACTGAGAAAAGAATTTTTCCCCTTCATGTTTATTATTGTGAAGCAAATTCAGAGTCCCTGGTGAATAATACGTAAACAGAACGTGCACAATATGAAAATTCATTTAATATTTTATTATATTTTAGCTCCCTGTTAGATACCTCACCCCAGCCAGCAATTTATAATCATGTGCAAGAGGCAGCTTCCTGAATTTGCATAGTTTAGAAATAGCAAAGCAGAAACAACATGGTGAGGGTAATTACTTTTAAACAATATTAGAGGAGAGCTTAGTACATCAATGCAGCATCTGCAAAGTTCTGCCCATTAAGAACTGCAAAGTCTTCAGATGAGGCCCTGAAGAACACGAGCTGCATGAATTCAGCCTGTTAATTGCAGAGCTTTTATTAAATTAGTTGTCAGATAATTGTAAAGCAGACGTCGGAGTCGGGGCTTTCAGAGCTGCTTGAGAAAGTTCAGGGTATATCAAACAAGCACTACTTGAATGACCAGAAACAAGGCCCTGGTGTCAGCGCAGTTTCAGCCCAGGACTCCCGTGCTTCCCCACAGAGTTAATGGGAGCACTCAGCACCTCAGCCGGGCAGGGACGTGCTGCTCCCCAGCCCCGGGCACGCTCCCTCTGGGCTGGCCAGACCTGTCCGTGCTGCTCCCCAGCCCCGGGCACGCTCCCTCTGGGCTGGCCAGACCTGTCCGTGCTGCTCCCCAGCCCCGGGCACGCTCCCTCTGGGCTGGCCAGACCTGTCCGTGCTGCTCCCCAGCCCCGGGCACGCTCCCTCTGGGCTGGCCAGACCTGTCCGTAAGCAGGAGGAGGGCTGGGACTGCAGGGACTGTGTGCAAAGACAGGTGAGGGTGCTGAAAGCCGGGCCTGGAAGGTGAGGATGTGTAGATCTCCCATCATCACGTTCCGCCCCCCCAAGCCCAGCGGCATTCGGGACTGCAGGCCAAGGTCATCCTTCATAACCACAAAACTGCCTGGCCAGCCCATCTATGGATGGGATCTCCAAGGAAGTCACTTTGACCTCAAGGCCACATGACAGCTGTAAAACATCCACATGGTCCGGAGGGAAGGCTCCCTCCTTCAGCCTTCAAGGCATTTCCCAGCACACAGTGCAGCTGTTTGGGGTTTGTGCTGGGAACAATTTGGAATCACGGCTTTGAAAATCCTTCACTTTTTATAGCTATTTGAAAAGTAAATGCAAGTGGAACTCACCGCGGAGAGGTCAGCTAACCCAGCAGTGTGGTTTGCACGCTTCCTCTCGACACACATCAAAGGCAAACCCAAACAAAAAGGCTTTTCTTTGCACTTATAATTGGCACTGGGCTGAGGCCTGTTCTCCTGTGCAGGCCCCTGAAAGGAAGGTAACCTGATAATGCAAGCTGGAGACACACAGTTCAATAGAAGTCATGCACCCCAACAAACTACACAGATGTGGGCATTGCCACTGATCCCTTCAAACTGATTAAAAAGCAGAGAAGAGCGGCACATTCAGGGTAAGTTACATCAGCACAGCCTGGCAGCTCCAGGAGGGACAGTGTCACTTTGTCACCAAAACATCCCCCTAACCAACAACCAACTCTGGTCAAGCCTCACTCTCCTCACCTAAACGTAGGAAAAGTTATCCTGGCTCCAGGACAGACTATACACCATGGACTTGGATCCCGAAGTTCCAGGTGGCTCTTTTAGGCTCCAGCTGCATATTAAACCTTTTTCTCAGAATGTCAGTCACGCTTAAAAGACAAATATTGCACGAATGCATGTGAGATTCCAACATGCTACAGCCTTGTATGCGAAGTAGAAATAACATCCCAGTAAAGTTACTTTTTAGACTGTCTCCCTCTCGATTTCTGGGAGTAACTCCTGCTTTGCCTTAAGAAATCTCTTCTCCTCTGACTCCATGCACAAATACAATTGGAACTATACGTATGTTGCATATTAAGATGTATGCACGGTACATTCCTTTAATCACACATGAGCTTCCTGAGCTGTATTATTTTTCATCTGGGTTTTAAGTAAATAATTCAGAAAAAAATGCTGTGTTCTTCCAGTGTTTTGGAATGTGTATTTTGGGGTAAGAAAGTATTATGTTGGATTTACTGTACTGTGGTACTTCTGTCTCAGTTACTCAAGATCAAACCCAAATTCCCCCAGCCGGGGGGAGGGTGGGAATCACAGTAACCCAGGGTTACATGGTACAAATGGTATTTATATTTGGCTATTATCAAACAAATCCTATCATCAGTAAGACAACCAATCACTGAAGGATACTAAGCAAATTCCATATTTTCTGTGAATTAAATCAGCTGTCCTGACTTTCATACACTGGAAGATGTTACAGACCTATTGAATTGGTATTGTTGGCTTTAAGTTGCAGCGTTTGGTTCTTCAGGGTATTTTGGAGCAACTGCCTGCAGAACAGCACAGTGAAGGTTTCGGAATATTTTTCATAACATTAGTGATTTTAGTCAGATTTTAATTCCTACAGGAATGGTGTTATTTCATTTAAGAGGAACATCTCTGCAGCAGCTCTTCTGGCAGAGGCAGCTCCTTTAGCAATTTCTCGTTTCCATACATATTGGGTCAGCTTCTCTCAGGGGTCAGCCCTGCAAACTCTTTTTGGCCCTGGGGGAAGCAGTGATCTCTTCCTTTTGGACAGTCAAATCAGATAACTATAACCCATTTCTTGGTGTTTTTTGACAATTTAGCTCTTTCCTTTTGCATACTGCTTTTTTTCTCAAGTATTTTCTGCTGTGAACAGGCCTTCAACACACATCACAGGGTAAGACCTGTCCTTAGCAGAAGGAATTTTCAGACTTTCACATCCTATTCAAGCCCCTCAGATTTTCACGCAAGTAGCTTCAGCAACTACTCTGGTAACACCAAACTTCCTGAAAAACATACCAGTCAATAGAGAGAGATTCCCCAAAAGTCTCATTCCTTGACCCAAAAATTATCATTTCCCTCACTCTCTCAGATGTTTGAATCCCTACATAATCCAAATTGCACAGAGCAGAAGTAATCCAGTGCTCAGAGGAAAGCAGAGCTGAAAGGTCAAACAAATCTCAAGCTATGCTGCCTTGAGCCTTTCTGCTTCCAGAGGAGTGGCTAATGACTTGTTCTTTGGGAAGACTGGAAAGAGTTCAAATATGAAGGCGTGATTAAGAGAAGAAAAATCTTCCACACCAATTACAGCTTCCATGCTTTTGGCCAGAATCCATAACCCAGCTTCCAGGGGCAGCCCGATGACTTTTCAGTTGCCTTATGCTCCACAGGGTCAGAAGGATAGATGCATGCTATCAGCTTGCTATTTTATAAGCTTGAAAAAGAGAAATTGGATGGGCAGGCTGCCTCGGAAATTCTTTTGGAACATAATTGGCACTAAAAGTTTTCCCAGAAGAAAATGATTCAGGTTTCAAAATTTTCTGAGATTGAGGATTGCACGCAAGCTACGTTTCTCTCCAGCTCATCACCACTGCTGTCTCCAGTGCCATCACAACTTCAAAAAAAATCTTCAAAACACAGGAAATTAGAATAAAGTAACAAATTCCAGCACTTTTTAAAGCACTATGCTCTGCGTGCTCTCATTTGGCAGCCTGCTGCTTTCCAACACTTGTTAGCATGCTCTTCTCTCTGCACTTGTCTGCTGCGTTTTTGGCTGACACAGCCAGGATTGCTCACATCCATCCCAACAGCATCCAAAGAGCTCTCCAAAGCGAGAACTTGTGCATTTACTGATGGTCGCCCGATGATGTGGGGAGTTTCAAATCCTGACAATGCTCTAAGTATCGCCAGGTGAGTGAGAAACGTCTGGATCTGTGGTGAGGGCATGAGAATTTTAGTCAACAGAGCAAAGACGTACAGGGACGGGACATCGTGCTGCAATACTCAGAGCTGCAGGAATAAATGCAGGAATTTGAGAAGGAGCCATCCTACTTGCAGCTGCAGGTATGAGAACCACAGGTTATGGATCACTGTTACAATTAGGTCCCATCCATCTTTCAGGGTTTGTCACCCATTCAGTGGATAAAATCCACAGCTCTCATGAGTCTCCTTTGTGGTCCTGTAGGTTTTTGGCTTTACCTCCACACTGCTTGAGCACAGGAGCAGTTCAAGGATGAGGCAGGAGGAAAGGGTGCAGAAAATATTCCAATGGTCCCAGCTGGAAGAACGGCTCCTCTGATAAAACATCCATGTGGCTGCTGCAAAACTCAGAGAAGTGACCCCATTTTATTGATGTGATAAAAAGTAATTGGAATCACCCCTGCCTTTTTCTGCACGGATCATGAACAAAAAGAAACTGGACCGGTGTTTGAGGTTTGACAAGCACTTTCTGATTTTTCACTCACTGGCTTTATACAGCTGTGATCAGCAGCACGTTAGGGCAGAGTGGAGCCGATATAGATATTTCCAGTTCACCAGCAGTAATTAGATCTGTGAGCATGAATATAAATCTAAAGACCTGACACCCAAATGGCTGCTTCTGGGCGTATTTCTATTTACTGTCTCAAGAGCCCTCTTTAATCTCCTGTAAAACTGTGTATCTCATTCAGGTTAAACCCTGGGATAAATTTCTTGTCTTTCCACTTCACGCCCATGGAAATGATTTGGATGCATTACACAGCAGTTCCAAGGACAGATATCACAAACGGCAAGAATTTACCTAAGAGAATTCTTAGGTTTACTAAGCCAGCATGGCCAAGGTTACACACACCTTTAACTAAGTGGCTGGGCTTCAGTTTTCCCCTCCAAGCAGACAACCAAATATACAGTTTGCCTTCACAGAATTGAAGAGACTTACAAGAGGAATTTCCTTTTGGATTTCCTTGTTTCCTTACAAGAGGACTAATACATTATTTCTCAATTACATTTTGTATTTTGGCACAGTTTTAACAGAGTGGGAGGACAACAAACTTGGGTCCTGTGAGGGAGGAATACTGCAGGCAACAATCAGAATGTGGATGTGACTGCAGCCCTTTGCTTTTTTTTTTCCCAAAGCAAAAGTCTGTCAGAAATAACTGGAAAATGGATACTGAGAGGATGAACAGCCAGCAGGAAGACTCATAACCAGGATAAACAACATCATGCAGTCAATAACTGGCATGTTCTGCTATTTCTTTATCCATATTAAGAATCAAGTATCGATTACTCGTAACATACAGCACATTTTTCAGAGAGCTCCAGGAGTCATCAAATCACAAACACACCCCTGACATGCTCCTGAATAAAAAAAACAGATAGCAACTATTCCTACAAATCAGCATCAGTGGACCAAAACAAAGCTGAAAAAAAATAAAGCCTTCTATAATATCTTTAAAAAATTGTTTTCGAGACAAGGAATGTTAACATGTTAATCATAAGTTAAGCTTCAAAAGACAAGTAAAAATACCATCAAGTAGTATTGGAAGCTCTTAAATTTAATATTTTAAGTAAAAGGCAAAAAAACCCTTTCACATTTAAGCTGAAATATAAATTTGCTTTGTGACTTGGGGCCATGTCTTGTCTCCTTTGTGCCTCTATGAGCCCAGCTGGAAAGTGTAATAATAAATTAAGAAACACAAAAACAAAAGGCAGGTCTGCAATGAGATCCAGATGCTCCATTAAACTGCCGTTCCCCTTAAACACCTTCCAAACCATAGCTAAATAGAAATACGCCTGACAGCTGGATTTTAAGCATGCCTGTGAAACCATAGAACTGTCTTTATCTCTTTTCCAACAATTAGAAGCTACCATGCCTCTTCAGGAACTGGAACCACATTAGCCTCTTCTATCCATAACAAGGTAATTAGAACAGAACTACACTGATGCCACGTCAAGATTAAAGGATCATACCTTCATGATTCTCTGTTTGTACAGTAACTTATTGTGTGGTTTACCTTGGCCAGGCAACGTGCACACTGAGACTGCTGCGTGTTACATGAAATTCAATCTTTCCACTGTTACCATGTCTTTTCCTGGCTTTTTGATTCCCTGCCCTCTCTGAACTTTGTATGGGGTTTGCTCATCTTTACCTGTTTAGATCCCACCACTTTACCAAAGGCAGTATATTGTTATTGTATGTGCTGAACCTGGGCATACAGAAATTATGCTCAAGTGTCATTATCTCAAGGTGTTTCGGTCAGAGCTTTAGCTGGACATACTTTGGCTGCACAAAAAATAAGCAGAAAATGGGAGAAAACTGCAGGACTGCCAGGTAACTAAAGATCAATACCATAATAGGCACAGAAGAAATTAAACTTGCATGAGTGTCTACAACACCACTGCTTTGTGTCTGTGGTTTTTGGCTTCGCTACAGCAACTTCCATTCTAGCATCATTTTTGTAGGAGGCATTTGCAGCACGTACTACCAAACACTAGACCTCCTGCAGAAACATTTATCAATTCCTCTGGCTCAGATTGCCCATCAGGATCTCAAAGTGAAGAACATGACACGGGGCTGCTTCAGAAGCAGTTTCTTCTCAGATGGAAGGCCTGAGAAGCCCTGAGTGCTGTTGAAGTAGTATTCCACTGCTAATGAAAGTGCTCAGTTGAAGTGTGACACCTACAGAGGAATGCTTTCCTGCAAACAGATAAAGGGTTCCCAGAGCATCCCATAAAATGAGGAATTCCTAATACTGACCTTACTGCAGCTTGGGAGAAGTGCTGCTGAGCTCTGCTGGTGTCCTCGAAGGTTCCTTTCTTGCCTCAGTAGGAAAAAATCCTAGTGAATAACTTTACCACTTTTCTCTGCAAAACTTGCAACCTCAGGATAGGCCAGAAGCAAATATTTCTCTGAGAACTCAAATTATCACCAGCTTTTTGCTAGGTGAGCACAGTGCCCCACATGCTCTTACGTCTTATTGCTGGTAACAGTGTACACTGGCTCAAGGAGATTTCAAGCTCAGCATACCTGCACATCATAATTGCCATTTTCTTTAAAACATCCATCACCACTTCAGTAGATTATCAGGCTCACAGCTGAAATAATAGAACGTGGTTGCTTCCCAAAGGACACGGAGAGTGTTAAAACATGACATTGCTAAGTGGCCAATGACAAAAGACAACCAAGGGAATAGAAACTGATTCACACCAACCGCAGTGAAAAAAACTGCAGTCACTGCCAGCGTGCTGAGACCCATCAGAGGCCCTAAGGCGTGTGCTACACAGGAATATGGCTTCTCACATGCAATTCCCAGATACTGCAGTGGATGGTCCTCCCGTGTCCCCGGCTGCAGCGCCACAGCTCATTGCCACCTGGTGGCTGAGAATGTTTAATACAGCCCACCTTGACTCTTGGAGCGTGCAGAGTTTCAGGAAGGTATTTTCTAAGTTTACTCCCTATTGCAGATCAGCCCCTTCCCATGGCATTGCACGGGAATGCTTTAAACACCCACACCAGCAACTGGAACCGCAGCTAAATTTCTATTTACTAGAAATGTCTAACGTAGCATGTTGCTAAAGCAATTCCCTGCTTTTAAAGCACTATGAAATCACAGTGTAAGTTTCCAGCTGAAGAATGACATGCAGCTAAGCACAACCTCTTGAACTGGGACCTGCACCTCAGCAGTTGCCCGATGCTTACATTTGACCATGATGAAAAACGTTACAGATTATTCAAAACAAGATCACAGGCATTTACTTGGAGACTTTCATCTCTGCTCTGCATATGGCTCATTAACTTTAAAGTGCAAGAAGAAAATTGATACAGGCTAAAAACGAGCTCCATTTTTATAATAGCCTGAACCTTGATCCCTAGAATCCAATACAGCTTTCTTACAGCATCCTAAAAATTACTACATACCCCATTGCATCCGTATTTCTCAAGCTGGCCTACTCCTAACCCGCCCCATCCAACACTGGGCAGCTGAATCGTTGTGGCCAGACAATTGACAGTTCAGATGCCAAAACAAAAAATGCCCTTTAAAAGACAAAGCCAGATGTGAATACCAAACTGTGCGAGTGCCCAAGTGAAAATAATAAAGTCATAGGCTTGACCTTGCTCCACCCATTCATTTTGGGCAGAACTTGCCTAGAAAAGTTAACGGGTTTGACCTCAGTTTCAAGAAACGAAGTTAGATCATGTTGAGCAGGGCCTTTGATGTCTGTAAAGTTATGCCTGATTTACCCCAGCCTAGCCAAAATTAGAACCTAGCCTGAGGGTAAAAACATATTTTAAATTACCCAGGCTAGTCCTCCCCCGTGCAGGTTTGCAGCTGCAGCACAGTGGCCATTCTGCTATCACCTGTTCCTGTGACTGGGAGTATTTCATTGTTTCCTCCTGACCACCATGCAGGAGAGATTCTCAGGGTCACAGCTATCATAAGACATTCCCCAGAGAAGGGAACTTTTCTTACAGATTTCTCATATGATTCCATTTTCCTGCATTCTCCTCTAATTGTTTACATCTCCAGCTTGGCAAAACCAGAGAAACCCACTGGGCGGGATAACCTACTTTCCAAGTCTGGAAAGTCAGTGAGTAGTTCTAAAGTAAAAAAAATATGAGAGATGAAGATGCAGGTTGTATTTACTTCGGTGTTCTTGAAAATCAGAATTCTCCTGCCAGCCAGAGGGACTGATACAAGTCTAACTCTTTAGGCAAGAGACATTATATTAGTGACAGATGAAGTAGGAGCAGAAAAAAAACCTAGATCAAGCAAATAGAAAGCAAGTTCATTAGTGGTTTTGACTGCCAAAATACCTTCCTATATCTGCCCCTCCTGATAATTTAGTGAATTATATCCCACAGTGTTTTTTCTCCCTATGGAACCACACAGAACATTTACTTTCCTTTGCCTTAAAGCACCGGCTCAATGCAGGAAAGCCGAGTGTGCTGAAAAAGGCTTTCAGGCACACACTGGCAGATGCACAGTCACTGGTCACAGCACCTGGGACCCAGCTCTGGTCCCAAAGCCTTTTGAAGGCTGCCTGGGGGCGGAACTGAGTGCTGCATCCAGCACATTTCCCTGGGGCTCCTACAGAGAGGCACTGGACACGCTGGGAAACCTCGAGTCAGACACCAAGAATACGACTGCAAAAGGCCACGAGCATCCTGTTCTAATGTCGACATTAGCGCTGCCTGGAGCAGAGGAATGGGACTAAATCACTTCCTGAAATCCCTTCCAACATAAATATTCACAGATATTACCAACATCTTTAAAATTTCACATTTTTTTAAAACGTTAGTTAAACACAAATAGCCGAACGGAACCTCTCCAGAAATAAGCTGTGCACTAATAATAAGCATACTGTAATAAAAACCTTAAGTGAGCCTTAAGTGACCATTAAACACATAATAATGCACTTTCCTACAGACAGCAATGAAACTGAGCACTAAACACTACACTCAGAACAAAATCATTTCGCATAGATGCCTTGAAAATTCATTATTAAAATAAAAACAAAGGACATTTGTTCTCCCTACGTGGGGTGCCATATGCAGAACTCATTCCCACATTTCTACTAGGTACTGGTTTAGCTGCAATGAACTCTGTGCTTAGGAAAGCAGAGTTAGATATAAAGCTTCTTAAAAGTTGCTAGAGAGATCTTCACCTAACAGAGAATATTGCAGTAGGCTCACATGCTTCGTTTGCAGCTTTCACAATTAGCAACACAAAACACTGCCTAGACAATGAGGAAGTAATACTGTAAAGAATACTGTTTCCTGGCCGGGTAGACAAAGTTCCTTTTGTGATACCATAACCTTGATTTGTTTGTTTTATCACTGCTTGTGTGCTCTGCAGCTCTCTGTTACCAGGCTTTTCCAATGGCTGTCTCAGCCACTGGTGTGACTTACAGCATTGCTGCTGCAAGCACAGATCCGCGGATAAAGCCTGCTATAGGGAGGGGAAAAAGTCTATGATCAGTTTTCTGAATTAATGTGGCTTTGCTTCATGCACAACACAAGCCAGTCAGTAAATGACTGCTTCCAAAGATGAGGTAGACACCCGAGGGTGGGCATGGGCTATACTATTTATCTTGATCAGACAGAACTCATCTGTCTCAGCCAGAAAGGCCAGTATTTCTGTGACAGAGATTTAAGATATACACCCCACCCCAAACAACCAAAAGTTCTTGCTGATATGGAGCTACATAAAATCTAAGAACAAATTCTTCCTATTTTCTATTTGATCAGTAGATGCTTCAAACTTTTCCCCCCGTGTGGTGTCTCCCCTATAAGTCTACACAAAATGTGAGGTCATGTATCTTGCATTTCCAGCCCCTGGGTGTTCCTTCTATAATACGAGTCAAACTAGCCTTAACCCAATAAATAAATATTTCCAATCTTGCTGCTTTCTCTGTGTCCTGCCCAACTGCAATGACATCACAGCGACAGTTCCCTGCACTCTGAGACGATGGGAAAGTATAAACAGTGCTCCATCTGCAGTTCATTTGCTCTCGCTATAAAAAAGGGACCAAACCAAGCCCTTGACTGATGGTTGGTTTCCACAGTTTGGTGGCAACAGCTTTGCAAATGAACTATTTCAGGCAGGAACTGGTGGCAGTTATTTGATAAAACACAGCAGTGCTGATAATACACGAGGGTTTTTTTAACGTGGCCTTTGTAAATGATAGGATTCAAGGACAAACTTGTCAGGTCAAATCTGACCCAGGTGCTGAATGTGTAAAAGCTGAGAGGTAGAGATTACTGCAGGAAAGATTAATGACACTATTAACATGACTGTGTGGAGCTACATAGCTCTGCTCAGAGGAAAAGTCTGAGTTGCAGGCACAGTAAATGAAGTCTGGGTATGCTCTAGGCATATTTGTGTTCCCTTTTGTGTACAGAGATGTTTTATCTCGGAGTTATTCAAATATACTCAAGTTGTATAAGTGAACTTTAAAAATTCACACATTTAAAAAATTATTTTAGCGGCTGAATCAGTTACAAGGTAAAATCAGCACAGGTTTGCATCAAAATGCCTTTTATTTAACAGTATCCAGCTCACCTGTACTGAAAGTGCAAAGTGCTCTCAGCAGTATGCACAGCTGTAACCGAATGTGTTTTCCATGCTGCTGCAATGCAATCAGTGTGTGATAGTTTTAATTATTATCATTTCAAATGTGTAAAACTGAGCTCTGATTCTCCTCGGGAGAACCATTTTACAGCTCATCAGAGGTGAAATACTCCTGTATAAAGAACACAGTTCTTGTGTCAAACAGTAAGAAGACTTGAAGCCATTGTGGACAATATTCTTTCCTTGTGAAATCAGCCAAGACTCTTTTAATTTCATTACTTCATTCATTTATATTGGCTGAAGGGATGGCACCCGAGGGAGGCAGGGCCACCCTGAGAAAAGGGCAAAAAGTTCTTTATTCCCCTGACTTAAATTCATCCTTCATTTACAGCTGGTCTGGCTCCTGCCAGTACTGTCAAGAAAAATTCTGAAATCTGCTAAGAGCTTTTAGCTCATCCTCCTGTCATTCAACAGTTTGAGTTTCAGGGACAAGAAGCAGTTTTGGAGGAAACTGGATTGTGAGAACACAATCAAAATGTTCCTGAGTTTAATGGAAAGTTCACTGAATTCAGTCCACTGAGCTATTTTTCAGTCATCCCTGTTTGCAGAGATGGATAAATAATTCAGTCAAACATAAACATAATAAATTTTGAAATCTGTTGAATAAAGGAGCCTCTTTTTTCCTGATCACATCCTGAGGCTCATTTTGGGTTAGTGGAAATGCACTGTGATTAAAGCACTGCACATCACCAGAGCAACATCCTGTTCCCAGGTCAGCCCATGAGGACTGCTCCTTGCTAACACTTTGCAAAGTTCCTTAATATTCATGGGCCTTATTCTCTTCAGATTACGCTGAACTCTTACACTAACTCTGGAGACCAGGCTCTGAATATGCAGTATTCAGATTTCTCATCTGCAAAATGGTGTTTCTTTACATCACAGAGGCATGAGAAGCCTGAATTAAAATACTTCCCCGGTAGGGAGGGCTTTTGAAGAACGGGGTCTGTAGGGGCGGTGCAAACTCACCAGGTGTGTGCAGGGGTTCTCCTCCCTTTTGCCCCCACTGGAAGCCCCTGGCATGTGATGTGGCCATAACTGTATGCTGGGACTTAACTTTTGATTGCAGCTGCGTCTATTCCAGAACATTCTAGGGAGGTAAAGAAGAAGCCTGTTGATTTTTAAAGTTCAGTGCTGCTTCTCCATTTATCTCTCAAGTACCTCTCAGAGCTTCTAATTGAAAGTTGAAGTTCTCTACTAATCCATTAAAATATTTATTTTACGGCCTTTCATTCCTTCTTTTTGCAACGAGCAACTGGAATTGCATCTTTTGTTTTTACTAAACCTTTATTCATAATGGCAACCCGGATATAATCTCTCCTTTCCAGCTGGGAACTGCTGGTTGCAGTCCTGTTGTACACACCAGAAATGCGGGCGGATGAATGAAGGCAGTGACAATATTAAGCCGTGTGCCATGTTTTGTCTGGATATGAAACTTCAGGATATCTGCTAAAATCCAGCATGGCTGGGCAACTCCATCCACCTCTCCTTTCCTCATCATTATTTACATGGAACCATCAGGAGACAGCGTGTCATAATATCCATTCATACTTGCAAACCCCAAACAAGGAGAGAGCCGAGGCAGGACTAAATCAAACAGACAGAGAAGGAGACACGTACATCTGGCTGGGAATAAACAGCCAGCTTTTTGCTTCCTCTCCTGGAAACTTTCTTGACTTTTGTTCTATCTCAGTGTATCCTCTCCGAGATGGAATGGCCTGCTTTGGCACTTGTGTAGCAGTTCAAAGCATCCTCAGATTCGGGTGTCTAATTAAAGACTTAAATGTACAAGCGCAAAAGCAGAACTGATTTTCAGAGCTGACAACCCATTGCTGCATAAATGAGCATAGGCTGAAGGAAAGAATCCTAATTGTATAATCAGCTCTCCATCTACAAAGCCAATACCAACAGGGGTGAGAATGATGAGCATTTCTCACTGCTCTTCTAAAGTTTGAAGCATCCTGCATCATAATGAAAGAGAGCTTGGGGAAATATACACAACAAATTGAGTCAAACTGGAAATGCTGTTTGCCTCCAGAACAGACTTAGTGAATTAATGTTAGAAACCTTCATTTATTTTATCTGTCTCCATGCCATGGTAACTTGCTGTGTATTTTCAAGTACAATAAAAAGTTCAGTTTACTCTTCTCTGAAGTTATTCTAATGGAGTCATTCATCCTCTTTTAACAAAATTGCAACAGAACATCACAAAAACATTTACTGGGGAGGCTGAAGAATGGTAAACAGAAAGAGACTTAGGATTTAATAGTAATATTTGTCAAATTTGTCATAGATGAATAGGTACATTCAGTTATTTCTACGGACTCCTCTAATCCTAAACCTATGTTCCAGACAGAGCTTTCAAAGATATTTTTACTAAAAGGAATGCAATTTCTCAAAATTCAGTCAGTTATGTGTAAAAACTTCATATAGAAAAAACTGTTACAGAAGGTTAAAACAAAAAAAAAAGAAAATTACCTAATTTTTTTAAGGAAAAGGTTTCTCTGATTGTAATTGATTATTGAAAAATTTAATCATATACAGCAGAAACATGAGAGGTATTTACAAGGTAAATGCTACCAGAAAGATAAAATCTAAGTATCACTTGTAACTTTCAGTGGTCTGTATATGGCCTTTATTTATTTTGTTATTTACAATCATTTAGCATTTACTCACAGAACTTCATTTTGTCATTTTTCCTTTCATGTTTCTTAGTTACATGTCTCATCTCTCCCCTAGCTGGGCAAACTGAGCTTTCAAACAGGAATGATTTCCCTATGTTTCCATAGCTCACAAATCCTTCAGCAGCAGCTCCATGTCTGTTCAATTATTCTACAGTGTAAATAAAACAGCATTTCAAGAAAAGGTGAGAGTTTGCTTTTGCAGATATCCTCTGCCCATCTGTCCAGACTGAAATCCAGAGTTCTTTTGCCTTTAGCACACAGGCTTGGAAATAAAAAGCTGGATAGTCAAGAGGTCACAAATAGGAGTGTTTTTCTAGAACCAGAGCTGTGTGGATAGGCACTCACATGTACATAACTCTTCCAAATTTGAAAGAGCTCCCAAATGTGTAAAATTAGGAGCCTTTTTGTCTGGTGGCCTTGAATGAACTGGGCTTGCCCATAGACAGGGACCAAAGAAAGAAGTTAACCATATTGGGAGGTTTGATATTTTTTGTGTAAGAAAACTTATCTTTCAGCTACATTTACCCACCTCAAACAATGAGATCACCACAAATATATC
>VYZQ01065544.1:57857-79695 GCA_013400655.1 Mystacornis crossleyi
ATTGAGTACAGTAACGATTCTGTTTCCACCCTACAGAACACTTGGAGTTTTACACTTTGCACTCGGGCTCCTGTTGTATAGGAAATCCTAGCGGTGACAGCAATGAAAGGAAACAGCCTTTCCGAGTTGTGAGCTCCTAGGTGAGCTGCCTTTGTTTTCGGGAGTCAAAGCATGGTATGAATGTTCTAAATTAAGAATCAAAGCATTCCATATCTCTGAGTACATGTATAAATTAAAAGTAGGAATTTATAAAATACTTCAAGCCCTTNCTATGAATCTTAGATATTTAGCATTCATTAGTGTTATGTCACAGCATGTTAGGGAAAAGGGATCTCCAGTGTGAGTGCAAAGCTGAACATGTTCCTTATCAAAAGGAAGCATGTATGAAATGGATGTTCCCCTGGGGTCTGTCCCAGTGTTATTCAGCGCTTCCAGTCCTTACCCAAACGGCAGATCACAGAAGAGGCTTGTTTGACTTACAGACAAATGAAGTCTGGTACATTGCCAGTACCTTGGAGGTCAAGAATAGGATTCCACACAGTTGTGACAAACTGGAGATACAAACGGAAATCTTTTTATCTTTTTCAGCCTCTACAAGTGTAAGCACCACACTCAGGAATAATAACCTGCACAGATAGAAAACGTGGAATAGCTGAGGAAGGAGAAATTTGGATAGAAAAGAGCATAGAAATGACAGCTGAGAGCAGACAGGACATGAGTTAACAGCGTCATGCTGCTGCCAACACAGAGTGTCACTCTGGAATGTGGATAGCAGACAAGTTTGCAGGGTAACCCTTTTGCTAGAGCAGCACTGATAAGACTTTAGCTGGATTAATGTGGCTGTGTCAGGGACCACACTTCAAGACATCTATGGACTGGTCAGAGACAGTCCCAAACATAGCAGTGAAAGTGATGAAATGATCTATAAATTATGAATTATGGTAAAATATTGGAAAAGTGGGATACTTAGCCAAACAGACTGAGGGAAGCCTTGCTAACAGTCTTTCAGACATGTAGAAGGCTATTTTTTGTGTCTGCAGAAATAACAGGATAAAATTCAAGAAAGATTCGGGTTACATCATCAGAAACATTTTGTAACGAAAGAGCCATGAACAGCAGGAAAACTTGACTGAGGTTTTGTGCATCCCTTCTGAAGATTTCAAAGCAGCCTGACAAGTGCCTGTCAGGAAGCACTCAAAGGTTGCTGCTTTTGCCTTGTATTAGGTGACTTTGTATTCCTTCCCACCCTACGATCCCTTGGTTTCTGTTTGCTCTTTATCCTGTTTAATTCAAAGCACTAGAAGTGCTGACACACACCACACTGTGAAATACATTTGATTTCAACGAGCCCAGAATATGTTTCTGCTTATCCACCTTCTACTTTTACTTTCTGCTGAAGGCAAAAGACAAATTATAATTGTTCTCATTCACCCAATTGTTTTAGTGAAACATCAGCCTCTCAGGGATGATCTAGAAACTGAAAGGCTCAAGCCTGTGAGATGTGAGCATTGTGGTCCTAAGTCAGATATAAAATGAAGCTTAAGAAGAACCAAACACATACTTGCTGTTTCAGGAAGTGTGTCAGTGTCTGGCAGCTTGTTCAGAAGGCTCGTTATCTTGTACGGAGAGACTGAGCTGCATGTATTTCATTCAGGCAGAAAGACAACAGAAAATTAAATCCTGAACACTGGCAGAAATATCTCCAAAACGTTGTTTGTTGTTTAATTTACAATTTCAGATGACTGGTACAGCTCAGACTGAAAGGACAGAAATGATGCAAGTAACCACAGGAACTAAGAAATGCCAACAACGGCATTAATCTTTCTATGGAGATTCTACCAAAGTTTCATAGAAAAGCTGGATTGCAGGGAAATATGTACTAATTTTTTTTTTAAACCAGCCCGATTTTTATATCAAATGTCCATCCACAGCTCATTTGGAGCTATTACAGGGATTAGGTGAAAGGCATAAGCTGTAATTACAAGTCAAACCATGCCAAGCCAACAAGGGCATTTTTCAGGAAGTCATGCCAAATGACATCCCAAGCACATAATGTGGAGAGAGGATCTGCCAACAATTTTAATTTGTGAGAAATTGTCTCAGTATTTTGTTTCACTTCGATAGTAACATGTTCAAAAAAAATGTCAGCCAGTTACACAGGGGCTGGCTGCAGTCCAGGTGTGAAACTGTGATGAAGAGGGCCATTAGTGAAAAACGCCAAGCTCTGAGTTTCATGTCATTAATATTGATGACACAGTGTGAAGAATCTTATTGAAATGCCACTCTGTGTGTAGGTTGGGGTGAAGGAAGAGAGGGATGCTAGGGAAGGAGGTTACAGTATTTATGCGGAAGTGTGCAGGCATCTTGACTGGGAACAAAGCCCTTGACAGACACTGAGCAGCAATAATTAGTCTAATGTTTGGATAGTTACACTTTCTCTGACCTCTGATTTTAATGGCATAAGATTTGAAAAACGACTGTTCTGTCAAGCTGCCAAGTGGAATGCATTTGGATGGGTGTTTGGAAACCAAATATCATTTTAAACCATCATCTATTATTTTGGGCAAATCGCCTGAAGTGGACTGAACCTCAAATATTTATGTCATGCCAGCCTGCTCGTCCTGAAATTCTGTTGTGATTTCAGGCAGACAATATGTTTTGTTCAGTACAATGCTATAACTCCTACCAGTGCCTGCTGAAGTCCTGGAGTAACTGAATTCCTCCCTTTGACGAGAGTGGGAAAGAAATTGTGCTGCCAGGGAGTGCTGCCCTAGACCCTTCCTGAGTCACAGGAGGCGGCGAGGCATTTTCACATCCAGGATTTCCATAAGCAGTGAGGTTTGTGCACTTACTAGATTCAGAATTTGGGTTTGTCCACGGTGAAATTCTATACTGTTCGTGTGACCTGCCCTGGGGTGACAATGCTCTGCACTTTGTCACATGGCTGCAGTGAGTCCCTCTCATATTTTCATAAAGTTCACATAAGATTTGCATGAACTATGCAGTGAGTCGTCGTCTCCCTGTTTTTAATGCAAATTGTCTCCTTCTCTTGACATAAATAGTCTGTTTTATATCATAACTTAATTCCTACAAACTGCTGTGTTTTTTCAACTTACGTTGTTATGTCAAGAAATAAATGAAGTGCACTATACACATCATATTTTTCATGCGACTGTCTGGCATGCGTCTTGCTTACATAAAAATACAGTATTATTTAAGAAAGAGAAGAATTCAGAGGGAGCTGGTATAAGATATCCATTTTTTAAAGCAGCAATTCCTTGGAGATTAATTTTTTTTTTCAAAGGATGGTATTTTGTAGGCTAAAAAGAAAAATCTGCTGTTCGAAATACAGAAAACCATCAAGTGAAACCAAAGTTACAATTTTATACAAAGGAATCCTGCTATTTGTAGCACTAAAATATAAAATGAAATATAATGGACTTTAATGCTGAAAATTTATTTTAATATGTGCTAACAGAAACTTAGTCGTGCACTCTGTTACCCAGGAAAAGTATCAACTTTGAAGTCACTATCTCCTGTTTCCATTCAGAGAAGGTCAAAGCTAAGGTTCAGCAGGAATCCAGGAACTTTTAAGGCAAGGATGAATTAACTCACGTGGCATGTTGTCCTAAATTACTGCTCTGTACGTACTGTAGAGTATGCAGTAACATCCAGAAGTTAAGAATAGGTGATTGTACTTTGCACTGCACAATTAGCCCTGAAATAAGAAAGAACTTGGTTTCTCACTGACTTTAAACTGATAAATAATGACCACAGAGAAATACCTCCTAATGAATTTTAATGGAATTCTCATTAGTGGGATATCCCCTTTTGTACTTCTGTGGTGACTCTTTAAATCCGACTGACTTTCATACATTTGCCAGCCTCCTCTCGGGGCGCATATGGATAAATTTAAAAATGCTTCTCGCCATTTCAAAAGAAACCTCATTGGAAGGAGAAGGAGCCCCGTTTGATAATCTGGGAGGGCCGTGGTCAAGGGGCAGCGAGGATCAGGGCTGGCTGGAGGGGTCACCCAATGCTGCTACACTGCAGCAGTGTTAAGTTAAAGGGAAGGCTGCCCAGCATCTGGAACTGTTTAGGGCATTTTCTACCGAGCACTGAGATTATTCTATCTCCTTTCTACCTCTGTGCAATGTACAGACGTGTATTTCAACACGGTCATTGGTAGTGGGATTGCTACATCCACACAGTCGCATCAACCAGCTGACCCCTTTAGACACAGTTCCTGGGAATTTGATCCATTTCCTGCAAAGAGGGGAAGGTCTCTGACTTCAGGCCTAACAAGGGTGACTGGAGGCTGATCCCAAAGATGCTGAACACTGACGATCAGGACATCTCCAAAGCAAGAGTTTAGGTGAAGAGTTCGGCTCAGAGGGTCCCTGACTCCCACGAGCTGTGCACCTCCTGGGAGGCACCGCGCCCCTCCAGCTGCCCCAGCCATTCATGCGAGCTGAGGGTGCTCAGTATTTTGCATAACCCAGCTATAAATGCATTACACTTAACTGCATAATCTCAGGGATAAGGGAACATCTGTCGTCCAATAGCAGCAAACACCATCTGCTTTTGTATCACCATATTCCTACTTACTCGAACAAACGAAGCTCAAGGGACATTGGACACTGCTTAAGAAAAAACAAAATGTATTCAGACATGTTACTTTGCCCTTTTGCGCATTTGGAACAACCATAATAAAAGGCTTTGCTCACAAAAGCTTTCATTAGAGTAATTTGCTATTTGTGCTTTCTCTGCTATAGTTTCAGAATTATAACATTTTTCTCTAACCAGCTCATGGGAACTACCCAAACTTGTTATGAAATAACTCACCTCCCATTACTCCCGACCTTAGCCAGTAGCCTACATCCTTTTTTCAAGATAATATCTAGAGTCTTTCTTGATCTTTTCAGCTCCTGCCCAGAAGAATGGCTGGTCCAGCCTTCTGCTTCTCCTTGCTGGTACTAAAACAAAAGAACTGCAAGGGCGGCACAGTATCAGACAAAAAAATCTTCTCTGGAAGATTAAAGTAGACCTCTGGAATTTTGCCAAAAGAAATTTACAGCTGAGCTCGTTTGAACATTTTGTACTGTTCATAATTTATAGTGACTTCTTATTAATAATTTTAATGTCGGGAGGAAAATGAAATTATACTCTCCTGCATTGTGGAGTCAAATTTTAAAGGTGTTCAAATTATCCGACGAGGTAATCGTTCCTCTCCTGGCTTTTGACTGACTGTTCCTTCTGTTACTCGATTAAACAGAGAGCGGAGCATGTGTCCTGGGCTGAAGTAGGAAATGGTTCTTTAGGAAGCTTTGTGAAATCTATCACTTCTCTCACTACCCCAATGTACTCTAAAGGCAGTTAATGATAACAATTGATACTGTGCTTTCCAAACTTAGCCCTCGAGGGACTGATGTGCTGAGTGTCCCCAGAAGAGTACTTGACTGGAAAATCAAACTTAGGTACAGCGTAGAATAGGATGCTCAAGTAGGCCAAACGAACCAAGTATAAACACAGCTCCAAGAACTAAGAGGAATTTAGTGGAGAACTAGAATAGCTCATATAAATCTAGAGAGCCGAAATATGTTTATCTGGAATCTTGGAATTCAAAGTCAATTTGTATCTAGTGCTTGGTTGAACTTTTCAGACAACATTTTACAGTGTTTGTCATTTGCTACACAATTTGTACATTTTATTATAATTTATGGAAACAGTCTCTCTGTTTCCCTAAACATGTACAGAGGCAAGGCCTGTAGACAGGTTTTGTACATATTTGACCAACTACAACCATGCACAAACCCCCTCAAAGAATAAAGCATTTCATTTGAAATGCCTTTAAGCTCACCGATAACTTTCAGCTTTAAAGCGACCAGCATTTCTAAAACCCCAAAGTCTTCATCAGAGTTCCACACCTGCATCTTTGTTCTCACCATAAAAATGAAAAGTGACCTCTCAAGGTAATGTTTAATATTATTTCTGTCTCACAATAGCACTTGAGAACCTGAATGACTGTTCCCACTGTATTTAGAACTGTGTAGTATCTGTAATATGTGGCTGTCTTGTAGGCTTAGGTTATTAGCTCCTAACAGACTGGGTCTAGGAGGAGAAATAAGCTCTGAGAGATGAAATGTTACAGCTCTATTGAATTTCAATCCAGCAAAAGGCACGACAGAACACGTTAACTCCGAAATTATCACAGAAACTGGAGCAGCCTCTGAAGTGAGACTCACGTACTTGTGTGTCATTGTTTAAAGCTAACTTCTAAGTCTGAAGACTGAAAGAAGGCTTTGCATCTCCTTGCAAGTTGAAAGAAAGTAAGAATTTGTTAAAATTCCCAATGAGCACATCTGGAATAGCCTCCAGTATTTTGCCGCCAGCCTTCAGAGCCAGACACTGTGAGGGTTTTCTGGTTTTATCTGCACCATGAGCCGTGGTACAGCACAGACACAATTGAGCTGTTCCTGACCACTCTGCCTCAGCTGCTGAAAACAGGATCCTTATTAGTGCTATCTTATTTATCTCACTCTCCCTCCTCTGGATTACTACCATGCTTCTCAGAGTGTCTTCTCAGCCTCAAATTAAATTGCAAATTCTAATGTAAATTAAATTGTTCTGTTTTCCTGGCTATCTTTGGTTTCAAGAAGGCCGTACTTCCCAAACAAACAGTATCATAAGGCTTTGGGAAAAAAAAGACATAGGGAGAAGCCACTGGTCTTCTTTCGGCTGAAAATCAACTGGATAAAAAGGTTTCTGTCATGATCACGCTTCTAGATTACCATCACCTAATATTTTTTGATGTAAGTCAGAGGTAGTTAAACCCTTGGAACAGGTACTTCAAAATAATCCAGGTTACTTTAAATATTAGTAAAAGTATTTTAATTTGTTGGTTTTGGTTTTTTTTTCTCTAAATGAATGCTCTTTAGCACAAATTTCATGGATATCTTTGTCATCAAATTTCAGGGATCAGTAACCTCTGCTGAAGAAAGGGCAAGTCTTGATGAGAAACTTTAATGAGTCTGCACTGGGGAGCATTAACCTCACTGCTGTGGTTTGCTGAAGCCTGAGCAGGGCCCAGCCCAGCAGCCTCACTAAAGACTGGCTGACAAAAACAAGTCCTGCATATGGGATGTGAAACGAGTCAGGAAAACATCCTTCTGTACAAGGCTGCATGGAATACAGGCTATTCCCTTGCATAATTTCCAATCATTAACCACTGCATTAGCACTGAACCCTCCAGTGCCTGTGAGTGCCCACCAGCACTCCCCACTGCTGCACACTCTATGTTCTGGATGTAACGTGTGCTGAGGCCGTGCCACGTGGGGCTTTTGAGATAGCCCCTAAATAGAAAAAAGTTCACTGAAGCTTTTTTTGGTTAAGTTCTTGGAAAGAATTATGGAGTGGGTTTTTTTTTCCTTTTCATAGAAGACAAGTTCCAAAGTGACAATTTCATTCCTGCAGTAGTAAAAGGAATTTGAACTTGCCCTAATAACCGAGTACTTTGGGGCAGTGTACAAAAATTTTTGAGATAAAGATATAGATGCAGATGATATAGATATGAGCTTTTCCAGACTTTTTAAAGGATTTAAGGAGTCTTTCAGAGGTCCCATGCAGCAGATATCTATCTATTCGCTGGTGCTGAAATAGCCTTTTTTCTCCTGCTGTTTGCAACTGATACAGACTAAACCCCTTTCCCTCTTTCTCTGATGGCCCTTATATTCTTTTACACGTAAATTACAAAAGGAAACAAAATCCTTTCCAGTACAAGCCATAGGTGGATGACATACATTTAATTGTCTTTGCTGGGAATATCAAAGCAGGCAGTGCAATCCTTCTTACTTCAGCAATAGGAACAAACCCTTGTTTGGTAGTTTGCTGATTCCTAGATGATCTCTTAGAAAAGATAAATTGCCAGCCCTCTCCACTTCCAGTCACTGACATATTTGCACATATCAAATGAAAATACATGGAAAAATAATGATGCAAAATCAGAGATCAGTGTTCTAGTGTAGAAGGCAAGCAAAACATAACCTATGACAAAATAGATCCCACATATTTATAGTGCAACTTCTGGCCAAATTCCACTGGATGACACTGGCAGGCTGGTGTTTCAACTCCATGTTCAGTACATGTGTGATTCATTTAATTCATCCATATGGGATTCTGAATATTTATTTTGAATTAACAACATCTTTTCCAGTAATAAATGAATAACTACTTATAACAAAAATAATCCTAATTTGTGACGGGGTAGAAATGGAGGTCGGGAATTCTGACTCTTTGTATATTAAGTCAGTAAAATTAGCCAATTAGACAAAATGGCAGGAAATCAGAAGGAACTAAACCCCTACTTGTATCCAGGAAAAAATTGCAGTGCTGGAAGCTCTGTTCATGAAATCGAGAGCTTCAGCCACTACAGTACTCAGTGTCTTTCTCTGCTTCACAGCTCCAGCTTTCCACCCCTCTTTCCACAGGTGTTTTATTTCTGGTCTGTGCACTGCAGCCACATTAACTAATTGGTGAGATGGAAACTCTCCTTTTCCATGAAGAAGCCAATTCAAAAACAAGAGCAGGCTGGGTGAGACTGGGGTTCTGGAGTTAAGCCCCTCACCCCGCATCCTCTGCTGGGGCTGGGTATCCCTCCCGCTATCGCAGCAGCACGAGTGTCGGGACAGAGCTGATGGCCAGATCCCTCCACAGCCTGCCCGTGCTCCTTGCCCTCTCCCTCCTCCCAAAAGTGCCTGGCAGAGCACCCTCTGACTGAGAGCAGCACTGGCAGCTGTGGAGATGGAGAGAGAAGCGCTTGCTTGGAGCGGCCCAGCTGCCCCCTGCCTCTATCAGGAGGTGACAGCCACAAAATATCAAAGACTGTTTTTCCTCTCCAAACTCCCTGCCTGTTGTTTTTTCTCCAAACATGAGTCCATCTGCGTCTTCCCAAGCTATGGACGTGCGGTGACATCTGCGTCACTTTGAAAAAAGCATTTGTGTGTTTGCTTCTCACGGGAAGTGGAAATTGCCAAGAAATAATTGCCAAGACCCTTTGTTGTTTTTCCCTTTTTGTACCTGTTATTTCTGAGCAACCTCACCAACGCAAATCTGATTTAAGCTCACAGAGTTGTGAAGAATAGGGTTCTTGAAGCATCGGAACAAATATTCTTGATTGCAGAGGATATCTACTTCATTTGATCACACAGATAACGCATATCTGCACTGAGCTCTCACTGACATCACTGTACTTCCTGTGTGGTAGCAAAGTTCCTAGGGCTGCTCTGAGGGCTTATACACTGTATTAGCCACTCAGACATAGTCAGACTGATGGACAGTTCTAAGTATTCCCAAGACAGCACTGGAGACAGACACGAGACCGTTTCTGTGAACTATGGTGGGACAGAAGCAGTAAAAATGTTATTTTAGGAAAAGCTGAACCTGGTGGTTCAAGAAAAATAGTAACAGCTTTTAAAGCAAAATTGCCAAAGCGAAACAACACATTACCGTCATTCAGATTGGTGCCTCCTTACAGTTTTGATAGAAATACTACTACAGGTGCCAATCTCCCAAAAAGGGCAAAATGTCATCATCAACAAGCTTCTACTTTATACTACGTTTGCATAAATACAGATAAATACACAGTGACTGTGCTTCTCAGATTTAATTAGTTTTGCAGTAGTGAAGAGAATATGATGGTGAAGGGGACAGTGAAGAAGTATCCAGGTACCACTGCAGCCATTTCTGCTCCTGAGCTTGTGATGTTTCCACTGCGTTCTGCACTTAGTGAGGTCACTGAGGGGCACGGATCTGTGCATCATACCCTGTCCTTATCTCAGAAAGATGAAACAATGAGCCACTCCTTGCCATAAAATACCTGCATTTCACAATTCTGCCTCTTTTTCATCATCATGATTAATTTATTTCAAGGCAACTAGTAAGTGCGAAACGTTTTGTTTCAACTCTGCAAAAGATGTGGGATTTTCCTGAGGAAAACCAAACCACACAATGGCAACGCTGTTGATTAAAAACACAACATCTACCATCCAGTGCAGTTTATGACTTACCCCTTCTGTGGCAGGAGGGACATTATTTTGATAGTGAGGATGATAAATTATGGAAAGAAATTAAAATCTTTTATCCAAACCTTTTTAGGTATCCTTAAAAAACCCCATCAGTTCTTCAGTAATTTTCCTTTTTCTTTGGAGATGTCATTTGTGAGTTTCAGCTCATCCTTAACTAATAAAAGTTTACTTACACACAAGGGAACCATAACATGAAACATTCGAAATGATGAGCTGAGGATAAAAAGTAAACAAAATTTAAATATTTTGGTTTCTCAAGACCAAATTATCTTTTCAATCACATTAAAAATCTCCTTTGCATTCCCCAAAGTAAGAACTTCTGGCTCGATTGCCAAAAAATATAGACTTATGGGAATGGAGTACAATTTCATAAATACTGGCGTTTATCTCCAGAAGCTCCCAGATTAGTAAACGAAGTCACAGGTTCATCCATCCAATGAAAATCTATCAAATCATAGCTAGTAGTGGCTTTATGTAGCAGGTTGGTATTAATTTGAGACAGCTATCTGGTGGAAAGAAATCATCTTTTTACAGGAGTATTCTTGGTGTTCACAAGATTTTTGTTTTAAATCACATTCCCAAAGTACTAGAAAGTTTAGGGAAGAGACAGATTTCCTCTGAGGCAGTCCTATCTCTGGGCACCAGCAGCTTTTTCTTCCAGACAGCATTACCCTGTGGGAGTTGCATGAACTTTCTTTGAAGGACACAATTTTTGTTTCAGAATAGCTCAGACTGTTCTGAGCTGCAGGTATTTTGAAAATCAAATTAAGTTTCCATACAAGGTTAAAAATATTCCCTGCGCCCTCTCCCCCATCAGACTGCAGGAGCTGGACACTACTGTGCTATCAATACAGTCAGTATATTTTTCAGGAGCAAAATACAAACATTGACTTAGAACACTTAATATAAGTTTGCTAAGTACTTTTGCTTCCTTTCTTGGTCATGGTTCTGAGAGTGTTTGTTTAAATGGGGAGGAAAATGAATAGATTCCCCAGACTTCCCTCCATTGCCAGCAAACACAGCGCTCACCGTTGGCCTTTGCATAACATGTGGCGAAAAGGGAAAAATTAGATTCTCCTGTTAGAATACTTGTTGACTGACACTACTCTGCTTTTCACTTTTCCTATAAATGTAAACTTGGGGCCACTTCAGTTTCTACTGACTTCTGTAGAGACTTAGAGAAACATCTTTGGTCTAAATTCTGCTCTCTCACGAGCTGGCGTTAATCCCGAGCTTTCCTACCACCCTGACAGCAACGCTGAGGAGGAACGGCGACATTGCAGTGTGCTGTGGGACTGTCCCGAGGGTGACAGCTTTTCCTGGGGAGGTTTAGTCAACCACAGCAGAAGCGTGGTGTTGAGAAGAGAAGGATGCCACTCCAGCCTCTCCCTTCTGCTGGGCTGCGGAGCCGCCTGGAAGTGGCCCATTAAAAGGCTCTTTGAAGAGCGAGCTGTGCACCGTGCTCTGTGGATAAGGATCACATCTTGGCCTCAGCACTGACAGATCAATCCCTTTCAAAGGGCACTAAAACTCTTACACGCAAATAAAAAAGCTTCTTTCCTTAACTTCTGGGATATATAACTTCTAAGAAGGAATTGTAATGCAGTGTGCACACATCATTTCCTACCAGATTGCGGAGATAGACTTTACAGAGATAAAGACAACAGTATTAACTAGGCATTAACTTCATATCCCTTTTCAATGAATTTCTGTCTCATCCCCACGTGTCAAACATCTGTGAACGATTCTGCCAAAGCTCTGGAAGCTAGCTAGGAACTACCAGGCATCAGGGTAAGCACCTGTGCTCTGGATAGCCGGGGGTATGAATGGTACTGCTCGTCTGCCTGTGGACCCCAGGCCATGCCAACTGTTTGACAGGATGAACTGGAAGGCAGATCGATGAGAGGCACTCTGAGAGAGGCCATGGCACACCCCAAAACCGGCTTTTCCCCTTTCACTCCCCTGCTTTTATGCACTGCTCATACTGCTTCAGTTATTTAACTTCTTCAATCTGATAAACATTAATAAAGCAGCAAGTTCTCCTCCCAGCGCTGAACTTTTTAATCATTTCTTTAGGCAGTGAGCTTACAGTCTGCTCCTTTGCCAGGGTCAGACAGCTCAGATTACACAGCCACCTTCCTGCATTAGCACCCAGGGCTTTATGGAGAAAGTTTCTATTCTGCTTTGTAGTCAGTGAAAATCAACAAGACGAGCAGCACAACCAGCTTTGTTGTAATGCCCTGTTCTGAAGGGAACATTGTTTTTGATTACTCAAATGTTTTTACCTTTAATGGTTTTCTTTAAATTGCTTCATTTCTTTGTGTTGTGCTTACTCACTGACTAATCTGCTCCACCGAGGAAAGAAATGTCGGTTGTATTTTTCTCATTTTTGAAATAAAAACAGATTAAGTTGAATTCAAGTTACCCGTTTTGCCAACAAGGAAGAGCGTAAATATTAAGAAAGCTTTCCTCATTATTTTGAAGGCCTTTTCTTCTCTGTTTACAGCTCTATTTATTTGAGCTCCGTGAACATTTGTGTGGGCAAAGCTGTGTTGGCATGAACCATACACAGAGAGAATCTGGGGCCCGTTACAGAGTCGCTATCTCCAAATTTGATTCTTGATAAAATAAACCGCATTTTGACAACCTTAGAGTTGCCTTTTAAAGGTCAAGACATTCAGCCAGAGAACAGAAACGCTCTGTACAAAACACAAAGGCCTGGTCCGTGTCCCAAGGACCTTTGCTAAGCAGCACAGACCCGTGAGCAGAACACAGCGAGATCATAAGGGGAGCAACAAACCAGGAGCAGCAGAGTGCACGGTCAGATGATGATGGCTCTCTGTTGCTATTGACTCGTGCCTCTGAGTGCTGCCAAAGAAGAGTTTCCTGAGGGAGGTGTGAACAGGAGAGGGTATTTTGCTCTCGCATTGGAGTGTAACATGTATTTTCAAGCAGTGGTGATGATACAAGCAAGAACGAAATGGAATATGGTGAAATGTGGTGAGAACACCAGAGATACCAGAAAAGAACTTTACCCTTAAGCTGGAAGCTGGAAGATCGATGTGCAGAGGGACATTTCTCCAATTCCTTCCAAAAGACACTAAAACTAGGACGGAAAAGTTAGGCAAGGTAAGAAAGTTAGGCTCTCTCCATACTGTTCTCGTAGTGGTGGGTAAAACGTGCTAGCTCGATGTTAGCAGAGGGAAAAGAGAAAGAGAGCAGACAGAGTCCAGCCTGAAGCAGGAGAGCTGTTTGCTCTGGGACCATCAGGATAAATCCAGCTGCATTTTTTCTATTTGTATTTTGTGGCTGCCAGGTTTTTAATTGAATCATATTAACACCTTCCTGGGACTGTGCAGAGCTACAGCTGAAGCTCCAGCACCAGCAGGATGCTGGTTCTCTGCTGCCTGGGTGCTGTCCCCTCCTGAGATGGTCATTGACACCCTGACTCTCGATGAAGGCATGAAATCTGTGTTTCTTTTCAGTAGGACTCCGCATGGTTTTTGAGAGATTCACAGTATTTTGTTATATTTATCTTTCCACTAGATGTACCTGATCCTGGCTAGTGATTTTGAAGGGTCCTGGAGTTGCAGGAACTGACAGATAGTCAAAGACACAGATAAACACACAAACTGAAAGATATTTCAGATGTTTCCCCCCGCCCCGCCTTTTTTTTTTTAATTAACTTGTAGTAAGAGCTTCAGAAATTATTTTGTATTACCATTCATGAGTGTAACTCTTCAGAAACAGCAAGAATCCTAGGGGAATTAAAAAAAAAAAAAAAAGAAGAAAGAAGCTCTGTTTTTGAATGAGGGAGGCTGTTTCAATCTGAAGCTTTCCTACTGAGATGTGAAGTGACCAAACTGCCCTCATGCTTTGAGCCACTTGGAATGGAAAACAGCCAGAACACCCAGGGACCCCTGAAGCAAGTAAGGCCTGTTAGCAAACAGAAACAATAGCACCATGCATGTTCCAGCTCGATGCTCAGCTGGGCTGTGTCTGTGGTAAAATCTACGTTTTGCAAGTTTTTATGGCTGGAAAGCACTTGGGAGAACTTGCAGCATTCACTTTCAATTTTACCAGCTTGTTTAAGAGCAACTTGTATTTATTTGCTTTACTTAATAGTGACCATAAACATTATAGAAATCCAATTCCTGTTCTTTTTGTTTCTATAGATATGTTTATATCCTTTTCTGTTCTACACTTTCCAGTCTAAATAATTCATACTCTAGCAAGCAATAGAATTACAAGATTACATGAATGCCAAAATCCATTTTACCTGGTTGTAAAATTAAACTCCTTGCATAAGTTAAAATGAATATTACTCCATATAAAATCAACATCTTTCAACCTCACTAAAAATCCAAAACCACCAGTAAGACTGATTTGGTTTGTGCTGGTTTTCATTCTCTATTCTCTTACCTCCCCTGAGTACTTTTAAGTAGCAAAACATAGTCAGACTTTTATTCACACACAGAGATCAAGAAATTAAGAGCCAGTCACTAAGTATTTAGAGGGAAGAGCTATGATTTATCTCCCATAAACTAACAAAAAATATTTTGCCTAAGACAGAAATGTTGGAAGGAGAAATCAATCCACATCTGAAAGACAAACAGCAGATTAAAAGAAGACATAAATTTATAAAAAGAGCTACTCTGGTCAATTAGCAATGAAATGTTTGGTTTCCTTTACACTGAAAGCATCTGTGGCAGCAAATGTTTCCTGGTTTACCTTGGGTTTTCGGGGCCTTAAAGTAAGAGCAGAGGAAAAAATGCGATTTAGGGGGCCTTAAGCAGCTGTTCTCCTGTTAACACAGAATGCAATCCTGTCAATACAAATTTAATCAGCTGTGAGGTTTTCCTCACAAAACCCATAATTCAGCTGTCACAGAAAAAACAGTTTTTGGCATTTCTAATCAAAAGGCACACACTGCAAATTCAGATAACACAGTATAAATGAATCTGAAGTCTGTATAAATGTACTGAAGTCCAGTACTGCAGTACTTCTCTGTCTATGCTTTTACCTGTTAATGTCACTGTACTGACAGTGTGTAGGTAGCATAAAATTCTCATAAAACACAGAAACTCTTCGACACCACTAACGAAGGAAAATAAAACGGCCGAGAAAAACTATGTCCCACACACACAAAATCCTACTTTTCAGTCCATTTTGCACCTCTGTCACCCAGTCTCACACGGAAAGGAGGAAAACAGAAGGGAATATATATATGCTCGGTGCAGGATGAACTGAGAAGCCAGGCTGCAGCCTGCAAGCACTCAGCTGTCCTCGCAGGCTGGCCCATGCTGTGTCACTTTGCATTTCCTCAGGGGTGCTCGTATTACTATTTGAGCCATGAGAACACCACACAAACTTGTTTCCACATAAACATTTTACTCTGGAAATAAATAAAATTAAAATAAATTCAATAAGCTCAAATAAAAACGGGGGTTTTTTCAAGGTTCTAAAAAGAGACCAGACTTAGAAGCCAGAAAGCAGGAATGTCAGGCACAGCTGGTAGCTCACAAGCAGCTGGAAGAAGTTTTAGGCTCATCAAGAGTCTCCTTAATATTGTTCCGTATTGGAACAGTTTAGCAAAATTATGTGCTTATTTCCATCCTGCTGTCCCCACATTCCTCACTCTTTCTGGCAGCTTTCATCTCACACAGTTTGATTCTTCCCTGGTCTAAAATCAACACTAAAGGCCTCAAAAGTGGGGTGCCAGGGCAGTGAACAGGCAGCGATGAGCCAGCTACCTGTTTTCGGGGCTGAGTGGCCGAGGCTGTCCTTCAGCACGAGCCCAGGCCAGCAGATGAGGCAGCCACCGGTGAGGTACACGCTGTTTTCAGACGCTCACATCGCCCATTCGGGAGCAAAGGTGCCAGATAAGGTGTGCCACATTGTTGCCCCCACTCCTTCTGTCTCTCCTAAGACCTGGCATAAGCTGCCAGAAGTGAGTGTGGAACCCCTGTGGCTGTAGAAAGACAGATTAAAAATCACCTCCCTGGTGATTAAGAAGACTAAATGTAAAATTAAACCCAAGTGACTCCTTTGATGTAGTTTTAGCTTTGACAGAAACTTTTTCTATAACCTAAGTCAAATCCCATCAACTTTCCATTTTGCTATAGACACCTGTAGTACAAGACTAGTGACAACTATGGCTGTCCTCACTGATCTAATGGAGGGACAATGATTAATAAAAAAGCTCAATAGCGATGCAAATGATATTGGATTCCAACAAAAATGGATTTAATTTGTCTCTTTTATTGGTTTTACAGCAGCACGTGAAGTACCAACTATGCTAAAGGCTGCAGAAACACACGGCCATGGGCAGCCCCTGCCTCAGAAACCTAACGGTGTGCAACCTGCCAGTGATGAAATGTAAGTAGCAATTTCAGAAATGTAGCACCAAATGTAGAAAGATAAGTGGTTATCACAATTTGGACCCAGCAGCTCTTGCAATACTCACTAATTTCCTGAGAAACACAGCTTTGGTTTTTCAGGAAGGCAGGGTGATGCTGACCCCAACATATTTGCTGGGAGAATCTAAAGATCCATTTCACTGGTGTGCTCTAATAGTTTTCTTCTTTTATTTACCAGAGAGAAACTAGTCACCAAGTACCAAAAGGTTTTGAAAGCTCCAAGTGCTCACATCAGCCAAAGCTTTAAAAAAAAGGAGATGAGGAGGCATGAACAGGCATTGTGGGGAAAGCCTCTCCACGAGATTGCTGCTGATCTGGGATCAGCAATGGTACATTGTGAATACTCTCATTCAGACTCCCTTGGCCAAACAAACGTCTACACCCCAGATGACTTCAGGGATAGGCTTGAAAACTGAAGGAGAACATGACAGGATCCTGAGTACGCCATATCGCTCAAAATAAAACCCCAAAACCAAACGGGATAGACAGAAATAAACACACACTCCTGTTTAACAACCTCTTTTCAGTCTGACTGTTCTCATACATTTTTTTCTTGAATATAATTAAAATGCCATGCAAACCCATTATACTCATTTAGCAGTGCTGCAGTGAGCCTTAGACACAAATAAATCTCTTACACATTTTCCTTTCATATTGTTCAGAACAGTGAAAATTTTGTGGTTATACCTTTAGGTTATAATATCGTTATACATAAATAATCTCTTTTTTCACTGTGTTTACTGTTCAATTTTTTGTTGCTCTTTCACAATCAAAGATTAACGTTTTCCTTTAATACCAGAATATGTCTGTGCATTCCTCAAATGCCCTGAAAACAATTTTTATGCCCACTGCATAATATTTCACCAGCTCTGTGCCACTAAAACATTTCTCATGTGATCTATGAAAGCAGAAATTCATATGTTCACTACTAAGGTTCCAAAATATCAAGAAGTAAAATAATACCAGTTTAACAGGTGAGAACCCTAAACCTCAGTAAGATAAAATTTAAAAGAACCAAACTAAAAAACATGTCTTGAAATTCGACATAAAATTCCCAAGACAGAGAAGAAGCAAGCATTGTTCCATTATTTAATAAGGAAATTGCAGATCATTTTGCCTGACATCAACGTCAGGGAAACTGATGGAAAGGCTGGTACAGGAAGAAATCAGTGTACAATTAAAGGATGATAGTACAATTAACGCCAGTCAACACAGAAAATTAGTTTTGTCAGGAATAAAAAAAACCTTCCTATTCTCCCATGAGACCATGAATTAGTCTGATAAAGCAAACTCCTGTAAGCTTTCATTAGGGCTTTGGCTCACAACTTTAGAGGATTTTTCATAAAAGCCCCAGTAATGTATAATATCAGTCTGGTCCATACTAAATGGACCTAAATCATACTGAATGATCTGAACAAAAATATAAAATTATTGAGGGAAAAAGCTACAAATGACAGAAAGTTACAGAGCCATAAATAACATGATGGACAGGCCCTTAATATAGACCAACTTGGAACACTTACTGAGGTCTGGCCTATATTTTAACACAGAGAAATCTAAGTTTTTCATTAAAGGAGCAAAGAAAATCAGTCTCTTTTACAAGATAGAAAACTATTTTGGGAAAAGTTACTATGAAAAGAAAGAAACAGAACTAGCAGGCCGAAGCAGACACACATTCTCAGAGCAAAGTGTAGGCAAAAGCCATTCTTATTGCCCAGGGTGGATTAAACCGTGACACAGGAGCTGGTGCTACTACACCTCTCTATGGTTTCAGAAAGATCATTACTAGGAGAATGTGCCGAAAAACCAGCTCCAGAAAACCAAGGGTTTTACCGAGACGAATGATACTAATTCATGATGATAGGGGCCTTCAGAAACTCCAATTGCTATGTTAACATGTGAGAACGTTAACAGAAAATTGTGGTGTATGAGCACATCGAAATGAAAGAGTGGATGCCCAAATCGCAGTGGTATGTTCTTGAAAAAAATCTGATTTTTCATTTATATTGTTTGCCACTGAGTCTCCATCTCCAAACAACCACAACTAGGAGAACAAGCCCCTTATAATTTGACTCAATAATTATCTGTATGACTAAGTATATATCAAATACTTCAATTCAAAATCACAATTACTAGAAAATGTACTAATGAGAGCAACCGCTAATTCAAAATTACTAGGTAATTGCTAAGTATCACGTAAATAAAGAAAAGGTTTGGTATGCCATTGAGAAGGGCCTGGAATGAAATCTGCCCTACACATTTCCCACCTACCCACTACCTCCTAAGGAAAATCCACCAAACCCTCTGCATATGTTACCCACCGACAGTTTCACCTACGTGCATCAAACCCCATCACTGCCAGACCTGTGCCCTTCTGCAAGTCTACGCTAAGCTTGGTGAGGCCAAGTGCACATTGGAGGACAGGCACAGAATTTGGCATGAGCTTGATAAATTGGAGAGACGTATTGCAAGCACAGGATGAAATTAAAAATGTTCAAGAGCAAGAAAATGCAGTTAGGCAGAGGTAAACACACACACAGGCAACACCTGACTACATGGCAAGAATATAAAAGAAGGGAACAGACAGAACAGAAGTCAACAGTATCAGGCTGTTGCCAAGAAGGCGTGAGCAAGGGTGACTGTCTTAGCAGGAACAGAGCTTGCAAGGAACTGAAAATATTCCTTCCACTTCACTGAGATTTGATCTGTGTTCAGCTGGATTACTTGATCCTAGCTTGGTGAGACACTGCCGGAATGGTAGAGACAATCTAGAGAATGCCCAAAGTGAAAATGAATGATCAGAGGGCTGGAGAACGTGATGCTCAAGGAAGAGCTGAAAGATGTGGCACTACTCAGCTTAAAAGAGAGAAGGCTGAGAAAAAGAGAGAGACTTCCTAACAGCTTTCCAACTTATCCTGAGACTTCCAACAGAAACCAGAAAAAGTTACAGTTTGAGCATGCTGGCCAGTTTACATATCAAATGCTAATATGTTAAACTCAAATCCTAACTTACATTTTTCAGGAGATAAAACTTGACAGTGTTTTCCAGACAAATGTCCACGTATTACAAACAGCTTTGAGAAGCTGCTGCTTTCCTGACACGAACAATAATTTTGCCTGGTATTTTGATTGACGCAAATGCTCAATCACATTCAAATCAAAATAGGAGGAAGCTACTATTTTCCATGGTTTCCTGTAGGATATATGTACTTGTTATCCCAGAGGAGAGGGCAGGTTATGCAATTGCTGAGCAGCTCTGGGGAAACATTTCCAGCAATTATTTGGAAAGGACTGAGAGAATAAACTTACAAGATATTCTCATCATTTAGGGTTTTCATCACTAAATAACAATTAGATTTTAAATGAACTGGATTTTGGTTGCTATTTCACTCTCCTTATGCAATGGAATGGAAGGGAAATGGAAACTTGCCTCACTAGTATTAGGATTCTTCGGCTGTGTGTGCGTGAAAGTGCTGGCTAATAAAGAAGTGGAATAGTTTCCTCTGCCTTATCATATTCTAGCCTCACTGGCCATATAGTACAGTCTTAAACTTGATTTATGAGCCAAAATGGACCAACTGTTTTCCAGATTTAAGAGATGGTAGAAAGACAGCCAATTCCCACTTTGTAGCAAAGCTAAATACCGCTCCTGTTCATCTAATGAATAAGTCAGACAAGTTAACAATGTTGACATCTGAAACCTTTTTTTTCTCTTTTAAAGGGAAATGAAGAAGAATTATATTGCTTTCAAATAAATTTAAATAAATATAGAGTTTGTTAAGCATAAATTATCACATAAATACTTCTCCTCTGGTTACATACTTCCACATTTACTCTCACTAATTATCCTGAAGTAGCAGCATTTCAAATTTATGTGCCTTGAGCACACACCCCCAAAAAACCCCCTTTTTTATCTCCTTACATGACAATATTTGCAAAACATCGAATGAAAGATTTCACCTAAATAATTTTTCCATCTACCAGTCCTGCAATAGCGCAGCCTACTGATGGCAAAGCTTCCTGGCTTCAACACTGAGCTCTCAAGCAGCTTCTGAACTTGAACTGGACGTTTTCATTTGTGTGTCATTACTACAAGCCCTTCTCAGGTTTAGAGCTACTTCACATCAATTCTATCCTCTGAGCTCTGGAAACAAACTGGAAAGCTGGGCGAGAGCTAAGATACACGGAGCTTTTTCAGAGCACTTTGAAAGCCAAAATTATGGAAGACTTTTTCCACTTTGAGCATTCATTCTTTGTTATGCTTGGCCTTCATCCCCTCCTGTCACCTTAAAAATGAAAACAACATGTTCATTATTATTCATGGAAATTCATTGGATACAGAGAAGGTATCCCTTTCCTCCCCCCAACTGTTCGATTTTTATTTCTTTTGGGAAAGACTATGCTATTCTTTGCTTGGGTAGCAATCCTTTGAACTGTTGCTTTCCCACTGAATTCACAGGAAGACAATCATTTGCATTGGCTTCGCTGGTTCTTATCTGTAGGCTAAATAAGGGCCCAGCAGCAGCAGCTGCACCCATGGGTCCCAGCTCCTTGGGAAGTGGAGTACAGGGATGCTGGATGCACCTCAGCTGGCCTAGTATTTAATGTTACATATTTACAGCGCTCCTTGGTGCAACCTCCGTTCTTGACTGGGGTGTACTGGATGTTACCACAGGATAAATGCTTATTTCTATTAGTGCTACTCCTAATTACATGAAATGAGATGCTATCTATTGCAGCTGACATAATTGCATTGACCATTACCTTGTTATTCTCCTATGAGACAGAGAGAAAATACTATCTTACTTTTTAAATACCAGTAATTAAATTATATATTTGTATTTCTCCTTTTGTAAACAAACTCTTTCTGCCTCTTTACAGAAAAGATATTTCCATGAGTTTGGTTCTTGTTTTTCCTGTCTAGACCACCTCTGATGAGTCTGCAATTGCTTTTTGAGATTGGATGAGCAGTACTATGATCAATATTCCATATGAGACCATTCAGGGAATGGCATTTCAGTTATTTATAAAATCTGCATTCTATAATTGTATGGTTTACATTGCTATTATACTTCAGCATTTTAATATAGTGTCATTTTCCAAAACCTCTGCCTAGCTTAGGAGCTTTAACTGCCATGTCTACTTTAACCTCAGAACTCTTTTTCTGTAATGAAATGGTTAATGCAGAAATCTGTGATTTACACAACGGGTTTATTATTTTTTTTCTAACATACCACTCTTACCAGGTTTTGGCACTAAACATCTGCTTCATTTATTGCCATGTTGTCCGTTTATGCAGTTTGCTTGGTAATTCTGTATTTCCCTGCTGAAAGATTT
>VYZQ01065557.1:0-26319 GCA_013400655.1 Mystacornis crossleyi
CTTAGAGGGCTTTTCCAGCCCTAGTGGTTCTGTGATTCAGATTGGAAGTGTTTGGGTTCCTGTGAAAGTGTGGATTTCTGATCACTCCACTCCTTTCTTCTTTCCTGTACATTTGTGTGCATTTTTTCTTTCTATTAGCCTATGAAGGATCTGCAGCAGAGCTCCTCTTTTTAACAGATTGTCTAGAAAAGGGAATTTTGTACCTGGGTATGATCTTATATCACCACGCAAGTACAGGGGTGGCCAGTGCTGCTAAGTGGGGACAGATTTACCAGGAACAGGAAAGGCCTTTGGGCAATATCCACTTATGAAATTAGTCCCCCAGGTTCTTGGAGAATGGCTCAGTGTGTGGTTTCCCCAACAGTGTATGAGCCCTGCCCTTTCCACTCTCAAGGTGAAAGCAGCCAAGCACAAACCTGCCCAAGAGCAGCTGAAATGCTGTGACCTCGAGTTCCTGCTTTCTTCTCCCACCCCTGCCCTTTCTCTGTGCTTTGTCCTTGCTCTGTTGCCTGCCTTTTTCTTGGCCCCTGTGATCCGGGTGCTGAGGCAGCAGAACAGTGGCAACAGGTTCTGCAGTTTAAAAGCATTAAAGAGGCAATGGTCAGCGGGCAGGGAGGGGGGAGCCAGGCAGGCAAGGACCAGGGAGAGCAGTAGGGAAGCACTGAGGCACCAGAAGGGTTCAGCTGTCTGTGGAGCTGCACGCCCAGGGCAGGGTTTGCAATGAAAACCTGCTTCCGAAGGGGAAGGGTTTGCCTCCTGGGCTTACCTGTCCCTGGGGCAGCTCCTCACCCAGCTGCTGCTGGCATTCATGTGACAAAGTAATTCGATTTCATCAAATTCAATGTGATTCAATTTTTCAGCCCGACAGAAAGGTTTCTCTTTAGAGAGGAGATGATGTAGTTATCTGCCATTTTTGTAATCTGAAGTATGCTCAGCTTCAGGTCAAGAACTGCTCATTCCTGGCATTTCCCAGCACCTGTTCCTGCATTAGTATTTAGTGGCTGCCTAGTTGTATGAAAACAAGTCTTCAAACTTTCTGTATTTCTGCCTTCTACTGAAAATAGGGAAAGTGGGTTTTTTCTGACTTCGAGCTCCTGGTGTATGATACAGCCCTGACATTTCAGTTCTTAATACTGGCATTATGATAAATCTGGCTTTTGCCCAAGGTGATAAATAGCTTGTCTGCTACCTAAGACTTTCCTAAAGGCTGCCAAAAGCATTTAGAAGACTAGTGATATTCTTTCATCTCTGTCTTGACAAGGCAGCTGTCTGCAGACCATTCCTGAGTAATCCTGTTCAGTTTAGGCTTGGTACATTTTCTTTCAGCCAAGGGGAAAAGCAAAAGTAGCACTTGTAATTTGAAAGGAAGGCTGTGTTCTGCAAACAGTGATGCTGGCTTAGAGAAAACTCCTTAGCCCCTCGTGTTCCCTGCTGTCTCCTGGTGTCCATTTTCTTTATTACTGCATTGTTTATCACATCTCAGCTTTTAAGTATGCGTATGCTTTTTTTTTGTTTGTTTTCATATGTGTCTGTCCAGTTTTGTTGCAGTTGTGCTTTTGAGCAGCTCTAAACCTCAGTATGTTCAAGCTGTAAGCCATGTCCCAACCTGGGCATGTTACGGAGAAAAAGCTTCAAAAAAGTTCTGTCAGATCCTTGGAATCTTGTAGTAATTGTTTACAAGAAAAGGTTACTTCTTTCTTACTGAAGTGTTTGTTAAACTGTTAAACTGTCAGAACACTGGATTATCTCAAAAAGTACTTTGTTGGACTCAGCTGAAATGTTTTTTTGATAGAAATGTATCATTTTCATAATTTCACTTGCTGACAGTGATGTTACATCCAAAGATCAGAGGCCTGAGTAGTCCTGCTACAGTAGAAGTGAGAAGGTGTAGTAGCAGTGAACACGAATCACATTTGTCATGGTAGAGCATCCCTCCCTTTGCAGTTGTTAAAACCCAAAATCAGTTCCCTTAATGGATTCAAAGTGCAGCTCTGGGAGGAGTTGAGGGGCAGCCTGTGAGGCCAGTGGCCACACCTGAGGGACAGCGGTGACTGTGCAGCTCACAGGAGCGGAGCAGGAACTCAGGTTGGTTCATGTCTGTTCCTCGTATCTCTGGACAGATCTGCTGCTCTCATGGTTGTGCTTTTACTGGGCACCACAAAGGACAATCTGACTGCCAACCCCACCAGGTATTAATACAAATTGATAAAATTTCTCTGAAGTCTTCTTTTCTGAAAACTAGTCCTCTGCTCATATGTTGGATGTTTAAGTCTCTTAATCATCTTTGTGGCCAGCCAAAAATGAAGCTATTTTTATTAGAAAAGGGCATCTCCATTCTAATAAGATATATATTATTTCCAGTATTAATGTAGTGCATGTATGAAGGAGGCAAATATATTACTAACTTGAATATTGCAGAAAGTGAAATGTGCAAAGAAAGTGTGGGCAAAGAAGGCCCCACCTCTTTGTATTGCTGACATTTTCATGACAGAAAATAATTATCTTCACTGAAATTTATTGCGACAATATGTGCTTTTAGAATACTAAAATTCTTAGCTGTGCCTGAATAAAGTAAGACAAAGATTCATAAAAGCTGAGTTGGATGAGGGCTTTTTAGAGCTCACTCAGTCAATTGGAGAATGCTTCTTAAGCATTTGAATTTACTGTAGAGACAGAGAAGTTGTGGTGTGGTTTTGTGATGTAGACAGCCCACCATTTACTTTTCTTCTGTTTCTGCCATCAGACTTGGGTTGGATACTTGTACTGGAAGGCAAAATATTTTTATAACCAAAATTTATACTCCTGTCAAGCACAAGTTGGAAGTTGAATCTGAGGATTGTTAGAATCATGAAATATCCTGAGTTGGAAGGGACCCACAAGGATCCCTAAGTCCACTGCCCAGCCCTGCACAGATGCCCCAACACCCTGTGCCTGAGAGCATTGTCCAAATGCTCCTGGAGCTCTGGCAGCCTCGGGGCCGTGCCCATTCCCTGGGGGAAGAACCTTTTTCTGATATCCAACCTAACCCCTCCCCCCTCCCCATCCCGACACAGCTCCATGTCACTCTTGTGGTATGAATGAATAAAACCTGTGGAAGCAGAAGGGCAGTTAAAGTATTTCTGCATATTTGGGTCCTTTTCTTCATTGTTCATCTCCTCCTTGCAGAGCTGCCAGACTGGAGTAACCCAGTGGATAGCAGGATGCAGTGGATTGCTACAGACCGTTGCAGTCCCGGGCCGGTGTAGGCGAATGCTCTGCAGTATTTTCCAGGTAGGATATCAGAGCATGTTAAAGTGTGTAAAAAATTGAATCATCTTAAATTACCAAGAAAAAGTCATGGTTTTTCAGTAAAGAGGCTTCCAAAAGTGATGTCTTCACTGTATATTGTGGAAATATCCAGGCAAGTCTAGAGCTCTGTGCTGCTGCAATAGTGAGCTCCCACTCCTGTTACATGTCCAGGTGTCTCTTTTAGTAGATCCAAATGATCTGTCGTGAGAAGATTAAATGCAGAAGTCCAAATGGCAGTGTTACTTTTCCAAATGAGCTATTACAAGCCAGTCATGATTGCATGTGGTTTCCAGCATTTTAGAGAACACTTTATTTTATTAGAATGTCTCCACTGTATAGTGGCCTTGGATTTCCTAGTACTGATGGATGTTTACCTTGCACAGCACATTTAGTGTTGTTCCAGTGGAAGCTTTGCAGTTTGGCTCCCAGTTTTGTGACAGCCAGCATAGTACCAGAGTGTGTCTGTCCAGAGTAAATCAGCTAGAGCATCATGTAATAGCAATTAATGATAAAGGGTTTAAAAATGAGTAGAAAATGGGAATAGATGCCAGCTCTTGGAATAGAATGAGAGTGAATTTCTTGAGTTTCCTTCCTGCATTTAATGAAGCAAAATGGGGTTAAGCCTCTTCTTCATCCTCCTGTATATCACAACTTGTGTCAGAGAGCCATGATGTACAGGCTTCAATTTCCCTTTAGGCTCTTTGGCTTGAGTGTCTTTTTTCAGAGGAGATTGTCCAGTCCTGGGAAAATTGCCGGTGATTTTGTGACACAACCCTACTATGAAAGCACCAGTCCACACCAGTAGCACGTGACATTGGGACTAGAAGTGGAAATGAGCAGTTGTGAAGTTATTAATGAAGTTGGGCTTACTCTGAGCCACCAGTACATTCAGTACATGTCTGGGGATGACTGCTCTGAACAGCATATTTACTTTCTCTGAATTAATTGATAAATAAAGTACTGCTAAGTTGGGTGTGCTGGGGGGCTGTGAGAGTGTTGTGTTCAGTGTGCAGCTTCTTTCCGGGGGAGCCCACTCTCTCCTGCTTGAGAGTTTTCTTTGTTGTGCAGTAGCTCTGTGATTGAAGTCATGTGCTCTGAAGTTTTAGGTGCTGTAGCTTTTACACTGCAATTTGTATTTTCTCACGTCCTGGCCACAAAGATAATTGAGTGGGCTATAAAGTTGTAGATAAAAATAGCTGTTCGTCTGCTAAGTCGGATGAAACAGTTATTCTTTATTAAGAGACAAACCCCATAATTAGAAGTAGTGTGAGAGTCAGAGAGCCTGTCAGGGCTTTTGAGTACAGTGTTGTGCCAGTCCATTCCATCAGTACATTTATGGAACACTGGAAACTGTGTGGAGCATTAAGCATGGACAGGCATTTTGTTTGTAACAGTTTGTTATAATAAGTTTGTGCTTTTTGTGATACAGAATTTTTCAGGATTAGCCAGAGTTAATTGACTTGGAAGCAAACTGTGGGTGGTTGATGTAAAATTAAGTCAGTGGTCTCTTCATTTTTTTTCTTGTCTTTTATCATTTCCACTAGAGACACAAGGCTGGCCCCTTCCATCTTTCTAAATTCTGTGGTGGATTGATTCAAGCCAATGGAGCCATCACACAGCAAAACAGATCCTTTTACAATACAAACAAGGTGAGAAGAGTTGGGTATTTTTATTGTTGGAGGGCACATGTGCTAGGGATTCTACAGAGACAGAAGGCAAACCACTTCTCAGAACATGCAGGACAGGATTCAACCTTTCTCTAAGATGTTTTAGTATAATGTGAACAAGGCAAAGTTTTGGGGGCAGATGTTCCTTCCACACATATTAGAAGCGACAGGATGTTTCCTGTTCCTTTAGTTTGGGAATAATGTGTGATGACAGTTTTGCTGTCTGCTAAACGCTGCAAGTTGTCATGTAGTCTACTAATTAAGGCTAATTATTGTGTAATAATTTACTGATCATCTATACTATTTTGTTAATCTTTTGTCTGTGTCTTGTACATGTATTGTCTTTCCTCTTGGAATAGAAATTTTCTAAGGCATAAATCAACTCCATATGATCAGTTTACCACTTAAACTAAGACTTTTAGCATCTCTCAACTAATAAATATCCTGATCCTGCTCTTGTTAACCCAGTGTGAAGAAAATGACTAAATGGAATGTGTGCATGAGAAATGAGAGGACAGAAGGAAAAAGAGTTAGGGACTGATGGGTAAAACTTGCATGAAAACAATAATCCCAGTTTTCTGTCTAGCTAATAGTGAATTTGCTGGTGTGAGTTAGAGGTACATATTAAGAAGGATTTTAAATTGGTTATTTTGACATGGATAGAAAAAAATGAAGTAAAACCAGAAGTGTGCAAGGGAAGAACCCCTGCCTGTTCTTTGTGTTTAGTTCTTAACTAGAGGGTTTCCTTACTATAGTCAATTTTTCAGTGTTTTTCAGCTGTTGAGATAAACCAAACGTTTTGCAGATGGAGATTGAAGCATATACAAAGGGTTGCTTTATCACTCCCTTTTACAAGTTTATCACAGCCAGAGCTAAAGTTGTAATCCAGGTTCCCAAACATAATATATGCCCCTAATCCCCATTCCTGCCTGCAGTGCTCTCTGAGACCTGCACAGGCAGCACTTGCAGAGCAGATCTGGGAGAGCAGTGGGTGACCAGACAGTAGATCAAACTAACCAGGGGTGCCATGAAGATCTTCAGGGCAGGACTCAAGATTTCCTTTTGGTGTATTGGAAAGGGCAAGGGAAGGGGTACAAGGGTTGAAAGATGGATGGGGAAACTTCCCGATTAAAATAGCCATGGTGTAAGAAGCCAGGCGGGATTTATGACCAGAGAGGAAGCAGTTTACAACAGTGTAGATTTGAGGTGGGTTTTTGGACTGCAACTTCATTATTTTGAATAGAGAAGTACTTACTCATCTTTGAAATGTGAACTTGACTATGCACTCCTGGTGGGAAAGTGGTTTGGAATTAATGGTGAGCTCCAGGTGTTTATGTTTGATGTCAAAATTAAATGATTGTTTGCTTTAAGCACTGCATTTCAGGTATTGAGCAGGAAAGGCAGCCTGAGATGGGCTTATGTCCCTTGCAGTGTCTTGATGAGCTTGTTCTGAGTGAGTTATAAAATATATTTTTGACGTTTTCTCTCTCCCTCTGTTGTTGTGGTTTTAGCCCAGCTGGCAGCTAAGCACCATACAGCTTTTCCCCTCCTCACCCCAGTGTTTCCTAGATCTGATTTTACAGACACTTACAGGATTGTTTAATTGCGTTTGGCTGCAGCCCTGGCATTGGCAAGATGAGCTGCAGGCCTCTATGCATAGGTTGAAACAAGCACTCTCTGCTTAAATCCCTTCTCCCATCTCCTGAACTAGTCCAGGCTGACTTGCAGAAGAACGAAGTAAGAAACATAGCATTTCCTAGAAAAACCTGCTTGTTGGTTAGCCATTGTTTTGGTGATGAGCTAACAACAGATGAATTGAGATAATTTTGGTTTTTAACTTTCTCTGCATAATGAAAAACCTGTACTGAGGGAGACTTCATAATGCATTTATAGGTAAGAGGCATGTAGTGAAGTTCTGTCTGGGTTCACTAGAGGTTCAGTGTGATTTGAATTCCTGTGGAGATGAATGTTGATGTAGTGAGTGTCAGTGGTTACTGGACACAAGTTCTCCCTTGAGCAGTTCTTATCATTGCCTAGTTGAAGGGGGATTATGGAGTTGTGATGGAGGATTAGGAGTCATTTGTAGTGTAGCTGAGAGTATTGCATTGCCTAATCTTGAAGAGAAGGTACTAAAAATTTAAATACCCATGTACGTGTCCGTGGAATCCCTGGGTCCATCACATGTGGCAGAGGGTGCAATGTCTGCAGACACTGGTAAGAGGGGATGTGGTGAACGGGTTTAATGACCAGTGTTCAGTGGAGGAACTGAGACTCACAGGAGGTCCTGGGCAGTGTTACACTGTCTGGGTGGTTGACAGACATTAAAATAGTGTTTCTCTCCATTTACCTGAATGCTGGGCGTGGCAGGATTCAAACCATTGACAGCCGTGCATGGACAGTGCACAAGTGCAGAGTGTTTTATCTCAGATGCTCAGGCTTCTGTGTGGGTATACACAGGGATGGATTATGTCTCAGAACTACAATTTTTGTCACCTTTGCAGTTAGTTTTTAATTAAGTATAGCAACTTGTGCAGAGTATGGATCTTTAATCTGTATCTTAATATGCATTTCCTTATCATTCATGCCATTTCAAAAATGACTATATTAGTGCTAGGAAGGCTGTAGAGAATGATCAGAAATGGGAAAAGCTTTCAATATGAGAATAGCCTATTTTAGGACCCTTCTAAACTAAGGAGCATATATATGATACTGGCCTATAAAAGTAATAAAAGATACTGAAAAGTGGGCTAAGAAATGGTTGTTGGCAGGTTCTTATGGGATGATTGGGAGCATCCAAGGATCATAGAATAGCTTGGGTTGGAAGGGACCTTTAAAGGTCATCTAGTTCATATTACAAGTTTGGATTTAAAAAAAAGGCACAAGGGATTTTTTTTTTAAACATAATTAAACTGTGAAACCCAACATACCACAGCTTCATGTTAGGAACGCTGGGATACTGAAGGTGTATTCAGTTGGAGCTGACAAAAAAAATGAATGGATACATTTTCTTGTGCAGGAATGTCTGTCAAAAGCTGGACAGGTACATCTCCGAAGGCTGGGGTGGGGTGAGAGCTGTATTTCTCTGCTTCTGTGTCATCCCCAAGGATCTGCTCCTGGTCCTTGCTGGAGTTGCTGGATCTGTTCCTGGTCCTTGCTGGAGTTGGCATCCTGGTCTTATTACTTCTGCAGATTATAATGGCTCTCAGCTGTATTTCCTCAAGTATATGTAGGAGATTCATGTGCAATAGATGGGTTAAAAGTAATTCGTTGATAGCAAAAAGTCTATATTACATGCTTAATGGAAATTATTTGCTGGAGCTTAATTAATGGAAATTATTTGCTGGAGTACAGTGGTGATTACAGCTGGCTGATGGCTGCTGCCAGGGTGCTTAGAGGCTGAATGCTGTGAAGTTTTCTTACCAGTTGTGCTGCTTAGGCCTGGGGCAGAGTAAATTTTCTTGCCAGTAGCTGGTATGGGCTGCGGTTTGGATTTGTTCTGGACACAGTCCTGATAGCCCAGGCGTGTTTTAGTTACTGAGCAGGGCTGATACAAGGTCAAGGCCTTTCCTGCTCCTCATCCCACCAGTGGAGTAGCTGGGGGTGCATAAGGAGTTTCGGGAGGGACGGGAGGGACGCAGCAGGGATCCCAGCTGCCCTCAGGGCCATTCCAGACCATCCAGCATCATTCGCACATATAAAGTTTGGGAAGAGGGAGGAGGGAGGGGAAGGGCAAAAACTTTGATGTGATGTTACTGTGATGGAGCCCAGCTGTCCTGGGGGTGGCTGAGCACGTGCCTGCCCTGGGGAAATGGGGAATGAATTCCTCCTTTTACTTTGCTTGTGTCTGTGGCTTTTGTTTTACTAATTAAACTGCCCTTATCTAAACTGGTGAATTTTCTCACTTTTACCCTCCCAATTCTGTCCCCTATCCCCAGCTGCCCACTAGACTTAAGCCACAGCATCAGCCCAGGGGTGTTTAAGGTGTGTAGTGAGTCTGGAAGAGAACATTTATCTTCATGTTTGCAGACGCTGTAAATCATTGCTGACTAAGTACTTTGCTGATCTGGATTTTCTGCAAGTACTCTGTAGATTAACTGTAAGGGGAATAACAGTCTAGGGAAGCTCTTTGGTAAGAATGGTGGGTTCACATATCTTCATTGCTTTTAAAACAGAGCTGATTAGTTTATATAATGTGTAATTACTGTAGAATGCCTGTGAGAGGAAGAGAATGAATGTGAAAGGTTAGCTTTATTTACTCTGTTTCTGTGATTTGTTTGCTGATTTTATCTGGAAAAGACCTAAGCCCGAGTAAAGACACCTAGAAAGAGCATGGGAGTCTTAAGATAGAAGCCATAATTTGCAAAGCAGGTTTCTGTACAGACTATTTGAATGTGAGCTTCCAATGGGATGTTTTAATCATAATGGTTATGCAATGTTTGTATTCATAAACAGAGGAATGTCACATATGAAAACCAGTGGAATATTTTCAGAGAAGACCTAAAACAGTGTTTTGTTTTGTTGAACAAAGAAAACAAGCAAAAAAGCCCTAAAATTCTCTGTTAAATTTGTAGCTTTGCTAACTGAAATATGTCAGATTTAATTGCTGAGACTGAAATATGTGCTATTTCAATTTTACAGCATCTTTCTGCAAAAGATTCCTTGCAGCCATCTGAAGAAAAAGTGGGTGCTTTTACAAGGATAATAGAAGCAATGGGGTTCACAGGACCACTCAAGTACAGCAGATGGGTAAAGCAGTAATTTAATAATTTTTTTTGTTGTTTGGTAGTTCTAAAAAGCATACAAAAAACACCCCACATTTTTTTCTTACGATAGGAGCAATACTTAATGGAAAAGTTTTAATGTAAATTCCTGTTTTCTGATGTAAGGAATTAATAATCCATATCTTGAAATTCCATTAGCTATGTATTGCCATCACTGACATATGCAACAATACTGTATTTGGTTTGTAGGGTCTAAATCCTTCTTGAATTTCTTCAGATACCTGATTTTTCACTTCATTTGTTCACCAAAGAACAGAGTTAAGAGCCTTACCAAGAGGGTCTTCTGAGCAGTCAGTGGTGAGATTTGGTGTGGTTGCTGCTAAAGTCACTGCTCAGTGGTAGCTGACTAGGGCACAGTCACAAATAGGTCCTTCTTTTTCTCCTTTTCTTTTTAACTAGCGCTTTCATAAAATGGTTGTTAACATTGACCAAATGAGAGCAGCTCTGTAAGAGACGCTTTTGGTTCCTTAAGCAGAAGAGAAAAGATGAAATTCATAATTTCTTTTCTCTGAACTAAGGAAGAGTACAAAAGAATGAGAGGAAAAGGCAGCTTGAAAGAAGGACTGAGCCCAGTTGTGTTGGGATTAAAACCAGTTATTTGAATAAAAAGATTAAAAATAATAGAAGTTTTAAGCTGCTTTGAATAGCTGCAAGGCAGAGGGCACCTCCTTGGAGACTGATCTGAAACTGTTGCTGATTGCATGCTGCTCCTCAGAAAGGGTAAAGCAAAGATAAATGACATGTAACAGGGTTAGGTATTTTGGTTAAAATCAGTTGCTTTAATCAGGTGATGCTAAACCTCTTGAGAGTGTAGTTTCTCTCCCATGTGCTTGTGTACATATTGTTGTAATAAAGATTCTTGTTAGCTCTAAGTGTTGATTTCAGAGTTCTCCTTAATTGCTGCTCTTTACTGCCTGTTTTGGCTGGGGAACCTGGGTTGGGAGAGAGTTATTTTGTGGTTAGGGCCCAAGAGACCTGAGTTCATTTTTGGCCTTGCCAGTGCTCTCTAGGAGATCTTTGGGATTTTTTTTAATATTTCTCTTGCTTTTTTCTGTTTTATTCTCCCTTCCCCCACACTTTTTCTACACCCTAAAACTTCCATGATTAAATTTCATCAGTTTCTCCTTTGTTACCTGCATTATTTAAGGGCTGGATTGTGGGGACCGTTCTTTACAATATGTTTTTAATGTCTGGTAATGCCTGCTCTGGGGCAGTGACTCTCACCAGGGAGCTGTCTGCTCACAGGCCAGGCAGTGTTTCCTTTTAAAGGGAAACCTTCAGAACTCCTGTAAGCAACGTAAATCATTTTAATTCAAGAAGTTTAGATGTATGTTTGATTTTTGACAGAAGCCTGCGATTACCGAATAAGAAAAATAATGGACTCTCGTGTTTCCTCAGCAATCAATTGCAACTTCTTTATTTTCCTTTTGGTTGGAGGAGACACAAATAATTACTTCGGTGATTTGAACTGCCATGTAGCAGGCAGGGTGCTCATCACTGCAGTATGGTGAGCGCTGAGATGATCACTGGTATATGTCACTAGAAAAAACCAAAAAACCAAACTGAAGCAATCCAAACCCAATGCCACTTCCCTTTAAGATCTGTGCTATTAGTTATTGTGCTCTTTGAAGCTTCAGCACACGTGTCTGTGTTCCAGATGATGCACTGGAGGTGTTTTGGGTGCAGTGGCAGGCCAGGAACAAAATGAGAAGTGCCAAAGCACCTGGGACTGCCTCATGTTGTTCATCATTTGGGATTCCTTTCTCCTGTGTAGTCAGTTAAGTTTCATTTTTCTAGGGAAAAAAGCGCTATTTTTAGGACATGTCTGGTATGTGACTTCTTTAATATTTAAAACTTAAATTACACAAAACACTCTTAGTGGTATACATCACTTAAAGTTATTGGAGGAAACCAGAAGTTGTGAATTGGGATCTTTGGAGACTCTGTAAGGAAAGTCATTTAATTTGTATTTTCCGTAATTATATCAAGTATTATAACACACTAGGTTTGGAAGGATATTCAGGAAGGCATTTAATAATTTCTTTTCCTTCAAGGCAAGATTAATTATTCTCATGCCATTACTAGCAGATACAATAGTTTAATATGCTCCTGAAAATCTCAAGTGATGGTGATTCTCAAAAGAAGTGCTTTCAGAAAATGGCAGTGTATTTAACAAAACCAGTAGTGTTCACCAGCTCTGGTAATGAATGCTTCAAGTGTTGTCTGTTCTTTTTGTTTAGAAGATCAAGGTGGCAGCACTGCGCATGTACACGTGCTGTGTGGAGAAAACTGACTTTGAGGAGTTCTTTAACAGTAAGTAGGGGACTGATGGTATTTGAAGTGCTGCCCTGGTAACAGAACTTACGATGGAATTATGTCACTGGACATATTTATGCCAATAAATGCAACAACAAAAAGACTTGTCAGATCCCACCAGGGCATAGTCAGCTGGAAGGCAACTGCACTGCAGCATTCCTTTAAGCTCTGGAGTGACAGGGGTACAAGGGCAGACCCTGGACTGGCATTGTTACATTTTCCCTTCTGCAGTGGGGAACAGGAACAGGGGTGGGATGGGTAAAACTCAGAATATCCTGGACTTCGAAGGATATTGCCATTTTTTTATTACCAGGGGTGGGATAAACAAAGAATCCAAATATCTCTTCCCCATGGTCAGATGGTCTCTGTGTCCTACCCTGTGCCATCCCCAGTATAACTGGGATGCAGGTAAGGGAATCATGCCCATCCACTAATGCACAACTTTTTTACGATAAAAGGTCAGTTAGATCACAGGGATCTCCTGTCTCTCTCTATCGTGGCTGGGGCAGGTTTGGGTACAACTTAAGAGACTTCCTACATTTTTTACTGACCCTGACAGCATTAAATCGGGACACATCTCTTGACTGGGTAGAGAATATGACTAGAACAGAGATACAAGTCCCACATATAAGTATATAGGTATATTAGTGGCTTGGATTGGGTAGGTTTTTTGATATTGTACACAGTGTTTTAACTATTAGCTAAAAAATCTGTTGCAGCTTTTGAATAGTTTCAAATCTCGCTGGTAGAGGGGGAAGATGTACTTTTGAGACTTATGTAAGCTACAATAATTTTTTTTCTTAAGTGAATTATTTCCCACGCCAGTATGATTTAGCTGGTAGTAAACCCATTAGCTGCATCTGGCCTGTCACCTGGATTCCTGAGCTACCAGATGCTTTCTTACAGCACAGGCTGGGGCTGCTGCCTCATGAGAGATCAGCTGAAAGGACACCTTCGTCCAGTACAGAGCTTATTGAGGGTGGTTTGTTACGTGGTGTTGCTACTGCCAGATTTTCAAGTGGTTTTCAGAAGGTTTTCCAAGCCTGTGATGTGGTTTCAGCGGCTGCAGGAGTGAGAGAACTCTGTGAGCAGTAGGATTCATCGCTAGTGATCAAAACTTGAGAACCTCACTTTCCCTGTGCACACCCTCTCCCAGCTGTGTGGCCTCCCAGGCTTGCTCATATAGGGTCTCCTCTGTTTGTGGTATTTACCTCTCAAACAGGGGCTTTGCTGTCTTTAACTGGTGTTTCATTATCCATGTTTAATTGTACAAAGATGTATAAATGTTGCCCTAGCTTAAAATTTAAAGGAATTTCAAAACATGTCTGTGGAAAAATTACTGGCACAGATTTTCCGGCTCAATACGGAGTAAAATAGCTTCAGTTGTGTTTTTGATGTTGTTTTAATGTCTTTAAAAGAAACATGTATTTTAAGGAGTAGGATATGTTTGCGTGGACTTGAGACAGTTGTTGCCTAAGGAACAAGGCAGTTTTCTGGGACTGATGGAGTGCCTGCTGCACCTGCTGGTGGTGTAAGAACACCTGTGGTGCTGGGGTCAGTGCTTGTTGTTCCAGTGAAATCATTGTTTTCATATCAAAACAGGTAAAAGAAGTTTCTTTTAATTCTGTCTACATAGAAAGGCAGCTGTTTTGGGGATTAGCTCAAAAATTTAACAGGCTTGTGTTAAAAAGTAGTTCCCCTAAAACACAGGCAGTGTGGGATGGACAGGAAGCTTTTAACATGATTTTGCCATGGAGAAGCTTTAGGCTGTGCTTCCGTGGGCAGCTGAGTTGAAGTAGCAGCTAAAGGGAAAAGTCTCACTTCTTCCTGTGCCCCTGTTCTGGACGGGACAGCTATGTCCTTGGGGAGCATTCAGGTCACTGAAAGAACAGCCCAGTTTACTGACATCCTAGTTTGCTGTATTGGTGAGCTAAAGTGACACATGGGAGGGTCTGGCGGAGAGTAGCTGTGGCACAAAGCAGGTGCTAAGGAGTACATAATTGAGAGGGGAACACGGCATAGAGCAAGACGCCCAACTTTCACTGGAGTTCACCATGTCTTCATCAAACTCTGTCAGGAGCTGTTTTTTTCCCTTTTCAACTTAAAATGGACATTGCTTAAGCCCATTGCTCCCTCCTGAAGGAGCAGCCTGGGGGACTGGTAGGAAGAGAGACAACTACCTGTGAACTCTGCCATGGTGCTGCAGCGGCAGAGCAGTGCCCGAGCCTGTGCTCCATGGGTGCCGCACCCCTACCGGTGCCGTGCTGCCTGGGGAGCCCCAGGGCGGGACGGTGCCGCCTGAGCCACAGCCGCGCGCTGAGCTGTGCTGTGTTTGTGCTCTGCTGCCCCCAGCACTCCTGGCTCTAGCCAGAGGATGTTGATATCTATGTAAGTGAACTGCTCAGAGTCAGCTTTGCTCTCTGGAGAGCTTATTAGCTCCTTCCCGGCTGTGTGTGAGCCCTGTTAACCTGCTGAGCTGACCTGGGAAGCCTGCGGCTATTCATGTGTGAAACCACTCGTGGGCTTGTTAACTGGCGTGAGCAGAACCAGTTCTTCACAGAGTTTCTTCAGTGTTTCTGGATGTGCTTTTGTGGTGTGGTTGTGTTGCGGGGTAAGGAACAACTGCACTGTGACCCTGTGGAACTTGGATTGGTGTGTGGCGTTTGTAGGGTAGCTCACTTACAGAGGTGAGAGTGTAAAGAATGGATAGTGTGGTGGTGAGGATTAGCACAGTGATAGCATTTCGTGTCTTACGGGCTCTCTTCCTATCTCACTGCTTTCCTGCTGATGCTCAGTGGAATTTCTGAGACTCTCTGTGGCACAGTATGAGAGCCCTGTGAACTGCCTGTCTCTATATGCCTTAGAACAGCAGTTCCCAAAGTACAGACTGTGGATATGCAAGTCATGAGACCACTGTAGGATATAAAGAAGGTGCTTTAATTGAGACTCTTGAGTATGAAACTGCAGTTATTTTATTATGCTTGCCATCCCTTTATCTCTTGATATTGGATCAATCACGGGCAAAACTTTGGGAACTCTCCTTTAGAGCCCATATCCCAAATGTCTGTACAGTGCTGCTTATGTGGAAAGTGGATCATTTTTAGGACTTCAGCTGTTTCTTGTTTAAAGGAGAAGAGAGAAGCAGCAGAGGGAATAGCAAAGTTGCTGGTGCCAGGTTTGGCACAGAGTTTGGGTAGTTCCGATGCAACAAAGGAGGCAGCCTGTGAGGAGAGAGCTTCATGCCTGACCTCAGACTTGAAAGGTCAAAAGAACTTTTAGGATCAGGCAGGCGGTACTCGGAGTTGAACTGGAGTTTGGCTGATGAATGTGGACTGTAGGGTAACCTTGAATTCAACCTGAACTATTAATACTGTTAATTCTCTTGAGTCAGGCAGCTGCAGCAGTAGAGAGCTCGTCCTACCAAATCAGCCTTTTGGATGGCTCCTAGTGGGGCTCAATGCAGCTCAAAAAGGCTGGAGGTTACAGGACTCTTGATTCTTGTGTCTCCCATACCCCACCAGGTGCCTTCCAGGCTCCTGCTGCTGCCTGCCGCATTCAGGGGAACACTGACACAGCACACCTGCTCTTTTGCAGGATGTGGGGATATTATCCCATTGTGTCCTTCCTAAAGTTGTGGTAGTGGCAAAGATGACCCATCATGAAAAAGTCCACGGTCAAGTTTTTCATTCCTTACTTGATGAATTTTAAGTGCAGAATATGACCGCAGGAAAACACATGTCCTCATAATTCTGAGCATTCCTGTCTCTTATGGTACCAGACATGTGACCAGGATGTGTTCTGTGCACAGAACAGGTTTATTCCCCAGCTGATAATATGACAGTAATTTCATAGGTAGCTTTATCATCAGACATTTTGTCTTTCTGTAGTTTTATTCTGAGGATAATGGTCCATCCTATAATGAAACAGAAAATTACTCTCCCTGGATAGTTACCAGAATAAGGTTTTCCAACCCCCCAAATTTTAGAATTCCATTCTTTTTTACAAAGCTGATAGCTGAGGGCAAGCTTCTTGCTTTAAAGGAGTCACTCTTCCTTTAAATTTACCACGCAGACAGTCCAAATATAGAAGTTAAAAATGATTTATAAAAATAGAATTGCAGCTCTTGGAAAGTGAGAGAAAAAATTCTTGCCTCCTGGATACTGAATAGGTCTTTAAAAACTTTCCGTATTTCCAGGAGCAGAGGTGTGAGCTTTGCTTTCCACTGCAGAGTGATTTCTGTGGTGGGGGACTGATCCATGGGAGCTCCTACTGGAGAAACCTGTGTCTGAGCTGAGTGTTTGACTCTTGACTGTGGAACCTTCATTTACTGAGATGGTTTGGTTAATGCAGGCATTGTGTGCTCCTGCCCTAGTTAGAGATGCCTTGGCATGGCTTTAAGTCAAAGTAGTCATTTCTAGGCACAAGAACTATTTCTAATAGGAATGAGAGAGCCAAGAGGGTAGAAGGGTGAGGGAGATTTTTGTTTAATCTCCAAACATGGACTGTTAGTGTCTTTGTACTGTCTTAGAGGTGATGTATGAGCACTGGTGCTGAAGCTTGGCACCTCCTAGGACTGATGGAGTCATCTCTCTGGGGAGGGAGGAATAGTGATGATCTGTCTGGTTCTTCTGACCAGAGCTGGCATATAAAAAGAAAGAGGCTGTGAAAGTATTGCTTCATGATCTAGGTGGATCTCCTTGGTAATACTTGACAGCCAAGAAGTATTGGAGCCAGGAAGGAATCTATTCAACACAGAAGAGATGAGGTTGACTTCCCTAGGGCACATCTGACTGTAGAGTCACTTTCTGAAGGCTCTCTGGCCTTCTTCCAGCTAGGTTTGAACAGCTCAGAAGACAACACCAAGTGCTGGGTAGACCAAGGTGACTGTCTCAGATCCTTCTCATTAGGGGCTTCCCTTAAAAACTTCTCCAGGAAACAGATACAGAAGTGTGCCTGTGAGGAAGGTTTAAGATTGACAGGAATTGAAGGATTTGGCATGCACAGACCCATGGGTTCATTTTTTTCAAGCATGAGGAAGAGGAATATGGTTTTTGTGCCACGTGGCCTAAATCTCCAGCCTCACATCCTAACAACAAATGGAAATCCATCATGTGAACACACATGTGGACAAGCCATCTCTGGGAGAACCAGTGGCTGTGGGAGTAGAGCTGAATCTGGAAACAGATTGTTCCTGTGGTCGGTTGATGGGTTTAATCCTAAGGTAGCCTGGCTGGAACACTCGGAGTGCTGTGGGCTGTGCAGCCATGGAGGAAATCCAAACAGTGGAGTGGGAGCAGAGACCTAGGTAACAGAATTCTGGGTCCCTGGCAGGGTTCAGCAGCACATGGGAAGGAAGACTGAAGAATTGAGCAAAGCATCTATTGATTCCTCTGTATTACTCGCTGCTGCTTTGGGGCTCTCCAAGCTAGAAGCCACATGTTTGTCTCACTCTCCACTGTGGAGTTTTCCCCCCCTGTAAAAGTTACCGAGGTGTGCTCTATACACCTGAAATCTTTCAGAATCCACAGCATCCTGTGGCTGCATGTTCTAGAGTTTAAGCACAAACATGACAGTAAATGATGTTTGCTTCCAGTATGTATGTACTGTTATTACTGAAAATAAATTACTAAAATGCTTTTAGATTTTGGTGTAGTGAATTTCTGTTAAGTACAAAATATGATTAAATTAATTTTAATGTTTTCGTTTGGTTTTGTGTTTTTTTTTTTTCCCTTCCATCAAGGGTGCCAAATGCCTGATACTTTGAATTCATGGTTTCTAGTAGCCCAGCTTCATGTCTGGTAAGTGAAAAACAAAATAGTAATATAAGTATTTTCAGGAAATGGAGTTATATACACCTTAATGTGAGAAAAAGTAGAGCCTTCTATCCATGGTTGATAATAGAGATTATATTTGTTTTACTGATAACTGAATTTCAGCAGTTCTCTGCTGAAGAAGAAAAAGTCCCATAGAGAAGCTGACATCTCTTCCATCTCAGAATTCCTCACTAGTGGAATGATCCTTGCCACGAGTTTTCTAAAAGCCTTGCTCAGGCTATGTGGAAAAATCTTACTTGGATGTTTTAGGAAAGGTTTAAATTTATGTAGAAGTCATTTAAATTGGGAGAATTTGTGGTGATGAGAAGCATTTAACAAATTATAGCACTGGCATTTATTCTTTCACCTCTGAAAGGTACATGCAGGGTTGTGAATGCCAGCTTGGCTGCATGTAAAAATATTTAACACCTTAAACATGAAGTTTTTTCCCTTTTTCGTTTGTGAAAATGGTAGCCAAAGAAATCAGGTTTTCATCTAGCATTACATACTTAAAAAGGTCAGAGGATGCACAAGGGAGTACAGTAATTTTCTAAGTGCCAGATCTTTCAGGGAACTGAAGTCCACAGACTTGGGTTCAGTTGTCTAAAGGCTGAAAAGAAGGTTGTACTGAAATAGCTGCACTTAAGGCCCCTTATTTCCTTGCCTCCTCCTTTTTCCCTTCACTCCTTTCAATTTCCTGACTCCTGAATATAGTGAAAGATGGGGTAGCTCATTACACTAAAGAGTGAATAAATTAGCGGAACCATTGAAATTATAATCAGTTAATGAAATAAGTGGAATCACGTAAGGAAGACCCTTGAAATTTGCAGTTAATTTATTTCCTACCGTTCCCTGTGGGAAAACGGCTTTAAAAATGAATTGATGAGCTAATAATTCATATAGGTATTTTGAAAACTAGTACAATAGATGTTAAAAACCAGACTGTTGTAAGTATGTGGGAAAACCAAAGAGCTAAGATGAATCTGCAGAGAACATGCTTTTTTCACATCGTCTTGATTTCTCATTGACAGAATAATGCATCCTGTGATTAATACACAGCATCAAATTCAAGATTAATTATAAAAATAAACATGGGAACTATGACAGAGATGAAACTGGTATAGGATATGCACAAATTTCTAAGATCAAAGCTACATTGGCTTCTTTAGAAGGTGGCCAAGAGTGTCTGCACTTTGAGCTGGTGATGTTACAGAGAGATTTGCTGAGGAGAATTGAAATACTCTTTATGTGTAAGATATGGTGGACAGGTTGACAGCAACATCCTGCACAAGCAGGAGAGAAACCAAATCCCTCTGCTTTGTTGTGACAGCAGCGAAAATTCAAGTGTGGAGGTTAGCACTGGAGGTTAATTTTTTCTAGGGTTGATGAGCCTGGCTCCCTCTGTGTTTCTGGCAGGTTCACCTACGGAGCACTGTCATTCTGGACCACAAATGAGAGATCCACTTTGTTATTCCAGGACACAGAGAAGCCTGTGACAGGCCTGCTCACTACCTGGGCCACTGGGAAATGCTGTGGGCATTGCTTATGATGAGATCAGTGACCAGCATCCTGCCGTGGCATACTTTGCTTTCCCAGGCAGGTTTATTGCTATGTTCTCTGGGATTCTCTTCCTTTAGGCAATTCGACCTCAATAAAGTGGGAGCAGAAGTGCTTCTGCTAGCTGTGGCAAGGTCAAGGACATCCTACCCCTGTCTGAAGGCTCCAGTTCCCTGCCTTTCCTGCTGGACCATTTGCCTCAGGGGCTAGAAATCTTCCTGATATGGTGGCCAATGACCTGCCAGGAGATTCTGATCACCATCTGCTCCTGTTCCCCCTAGCTGAGCAGTCTGCATCACTTTTTTACATACTTACTTACTCCCTCTTACTCAGCAGTTTAGTTTAAACTGATTTCGAGTGTCTTCTGGAGCCAGAGATGATGAGAATTTTTCCTACTTTGGTAAACTTTGTCTTCTTTTCTTACTGTTGTCATTGTCAGCATGTTCTAGTCAACTTTTCCATGCTTTTTGCATCCCAGCTTTTACAGACTTGTGGTGCTTGTCAGGGCATGTTGTTGTGTTACACATTCTGGTGGGTTCTCTTTGAATCTCTTGATCTTACTTCTTGTCTGTGAATAGAATATTCCTACTGACTCCAGTCAGAAAGAAAGGAATTCAGGCTCTCATGTTTAGCCTCTGCTTTTGCAAACTTCTTTCAAGATAATGTTCCTTTAGAAACACTCCAGTGCCTTCCAATGCAGTGCTAAAATCATGCTTTAAAAAGTCAACTCATCAATATTATTTAGAAAACCAACCCATCATTATTCTTTCCTGGATGTCATGTTTTTATAGGCTGTTTCTGTTAACTTCACATCTTTGATGTCAGGAGGACTCTTGGTTTATATTTTGAAGTCCAGACCTTTAGAAAAGCTCTTTATTTCCTCTGCTGGGTTTGCATTTTCCCATGCATCTAAATGGAGTACTGGCTGAATCCAGAGCTGTTACCAAACTGTCAAAGAAGTTACTTGGGTTACTGCGAAGGAATGTCTTGGTTCAGTATTTATCATGTAGATACCTAAAGCTCCCTTCATATTTTCACCAGACCAAACATTGTGACATCTCTGAAGTATTTAGGATCAAATACAGTGGTGCTACAATTCCTGTTCTGAAAGACTCAGAGACGTGTTGCTAAAGTTCATCTAAGCATTGTTTTTCTTAAGGAAATCTGCACTTAGGAAAGTTTTGATCAGCCTGAGGAAGTCCAGAGGAGAATGAGAACCAATGAGTATGTAGAAAACAGTTCCCGAAGGAAAGGATTTCTCTGATTTGCATAGAGAAGCCGAAGGACACAGTACCACTTTGGAATGTGATGCTTCAGAAGAAAGGGAATAAACTCTGTCTTGTGTCCTAATTGCATCAGAGTAGTCTTGCTCGGGAGAGATTTTAAGAATAAGTTTATTTGGGAATGGGGTACAACAGCCTAAACAAAGGCCCCAGGGGAGAGGAGACTGCACAGCCAGGCTGGGTTCTGTCTCCTGGATAGAGCAGTGGTGGGGAGCTGGCCAGGCTGGAGCACAGGAGAACATGCAAACCTAATTAGGACCTGCTCAGAATTCAGCTGGTAATCATCATTCACTGAAGTGTAGTGTCACAGTGGTTTTTTTTTTAATGGAAAAGTCGGTTCAGGAGCTTCATGCTGTCCCCCAAGCTGGTAGCTGTTCATGAGTGGGTTAAACAGAATAAAACCTTCCAAAAATGCTGTTGGTACTTGTGTTGTTTATCCTAATTCCTTTGAACAACTATAGCATAGCTGCAGAAATCACTGCTCTGGAAAAACTGAGGAAGCAGGAATGAGTGGCCAGGTACAGGGGACAGCAGAAAGGTCTGAGTGGGATTTACCCTTAATGGCTCATCACACCTTGATGCATGGTACAGGGCACCTCACATCAGTGATACAGGGTTGTCAACCACCACTTCTAGTGTTTAGGCCAGTCTGGCACTCTGGGAACACTGACAGAAGCAGTTGTAGCTGAGCCTGTTGTGAGAAACTCCAACATCTCAGCTGAGATGGGTTGAATTACAGATGTTCCTGATCCTTTTCAGCCATCCTTTTGTATCATTTTCTTCTAAGATAATCTCTCTGCGTAACTTAAATACAGCAAAAATGATCCAACCCAACCAGTGTGAGGTGAACAGCTTTCTAAAGATAGTTTGGAGTAATTTTCCTTTCAGGGTTTGATGAAGATGAGTCAGTATTTGACTAACCTACAGAACAGATTGTGCAGTGAAACGATGAAATGCTTCACACCATAGTGATCTAGTTAGGAGGTTTATAGACTTTAAAGAGTCTGTGTTTCCTCAGACAGCAGGTGCAGTTACAAACTACCAAACTTTCAAATAAGCTGCGAAATTCCATGATCTCACTCGTGGTGCTGCAGAGCAGCTCTGCGACAGCACTGTGCATCCAAACACAGAGCTGCCCCTTAGGCTCCATGAGTAGCAGGTTTTCATCTGAACACCACTCTGGTCCTGCTCATCGCTGACCAGTTGTTGCCTGTTGGTCTCTGCACTGCTTTCTCTTCCTGCTTCTCCACCACTGAAGGCACACAGGATAGGAAACACTTTATGCTCAGGAGGAGCTTTTCTTGCCCCTGAGCTTTTCACCCCTAAGTTCCCCTATTCAGCAAGAGAAGTATAAAAATGCTTTTTTTAGCGCAAAATTAGTCTTTTAAACTGAGTCTTTTTCTCTTTGAGTTGTTACGAGTGAGTAAAAATTTTGAATTCAGTAATTCACTTCTTTGTGCAGTTCAATTATGAAAATGCACAAAAGGAATAAAGGTTTTGAAACTGGTAGAAGTAAACCAAAAGTTTTAAGCTCTTTGTGCATTTGTTTTGTGGAAGGTCTGGTACCTGGACAGCTGTTCTTTGATCACTGAACAGAAAGCTTTGCCATCCTGTGAGAAAGTGAGGGTTTGGTTTTGGTACCATCTTAATTGCATTTGTTTGCCAGGACAGTGGTTGTAACTAGCAAGAAGAATATAGGACTGCTGCAGGTTTTGCTACCTTCAGTTTTTGTCTCTGTGACTGTCCCTGGCACTTCTTTTGCAGGTTGAAAAATACGTTTTCTTTAGTAATCCATACACAAGACAGAACCCATCATAAAGGTGAACATCTGTCCTTTTACAGGTCATCTCAGCACACTTCAGGTGTTTGTGATTTTCCCTGTTGAGCTGGCATTCATGGGTCACCAAATACTTCTAATGCCTGTAGATCTTATATTCACTAAAGAAATGAACCTATTAAAAAATAAACAATTGTATTTTCCTTTTAGCTCTTGGGGCACGTTCACCACTGTTAGTCTGTACTAGCTCCACAGTGGCTTCCAGCAGCTCTGCTGTCTTGGTTTTACAGGAGCTGGGAGCATTTTCTGACCTGTAGCATGTCTATGAAAAGCAACGGCTTCTCTCAGCTCCAGTGTTTGAGCATCACCTCGTCTACAGTCACTCAGTCAGTCCTGGACAGGCACTTCTGTCTTTCAGCACAGGAGGAGAGTTGCTGAATGAGGTAGAGAAGATGGGACAGGTGATGGGAGTGGTCCCAGCCCAGTGAGGAATCAGCCTGGGCTTCAGTTTGTGCTCTTTACAAATGTTTTATAAGAGGCAAAATAAAATGATTTTTTTTTTGGTAGACAGAATAGCAGCAATGACGTTCAAGTGGCTTTAATGCCTTAAAAATAAAAAAAAAAAGGTAAAACAACTCAACCTAATATTCTCATTAAGATCTCACAGTGTGCTTACAAACCTCTGAGTTGGTGTTACATGTGGGGGTTTTGCCAGGTGGCTGGACATGTATCCAAAGACCCCTGTAGTTGAAATAATTTAGGACTTTGCTAATGTGGATTGGTTGAAGTCTGTAACTTGCTAAAGCTTTCCCAGCTTGGCTAGTTGGGCTCTTACAGCACTTGAGTGCACCAAGCTGAGCTACAGCTGGCTCGGAGCCTGGGATTAGACAAGCCATGTGTTCCTGCTCCAGAGGGTGAGGTGTTCTTAAGGCTGAGGAATTTAGGTTGCAGTAGTGTTTAACTAGATTACAGTACTGTCAACAAGAATAGAGTCCACTGTCACTCTTCCATGGCTGGATTGGCCAAAATCCAGCAGATACAGCTCCAGAGTACAGAATGGAGAAGATGTGATGGATTTGTGATGGATTGTTACCAAAAAAAAAACCCCAAAAAAACCTTTGTGTGTTTTTCTCCTGATCACAAACTGTAAGGAAAATCTTAAATGAGCTGGAATGTATTTGATGTCCTGTTTCCTTTTCCAAAAAAGCCCAGGAGCTCTGACTGTGGTGTGTGTGCTCTTGCAGGATGTGCCTGGTGCGGCTGAGGCAGGAGGGCCGCACGGGGAAGTACATGTGTCGCTACATCGTTCACTGCATGTGGGAGGATGTTGAACAGCGTGGGAAGGTGATGGGGGTAAGTCCTCTCTGGGTGGTGTTAATCCCATGGGAATTGAAAGAGTCCCATCTTTCAATGCTTTTGTGGATTTGGGTATCTTAGAAAAATGCCTGAGAATCAACTTACTTGATTTCTTTACTAGCTTAAGCTGGTACCTGCAGCACTCACTTCTGACCATTCATTCCCTCAGCTGCTGTATTGAGCCACTGGCCTTGTTTCTGAAAGTGCATCATGGCCTGGATAAAGATTTTGATTTCTCTGAAATTAATTAATTTCCTACATGATTTGCCATGTGATTGCAGAAACAGGTGCTGCTACAACAGAATGGGGATAGGAGTAAGCAGGTGGGGTAGGGAGGAATGTGACTGGTGCCAAATGTATAGCCACAACTTCAGTAATTCCAGCAGAGCTCTGAGTTTCCTCTGTATATAAAATGGTTAAAGGAAAGTCAATCAAAAAGGGGTTTTTGTCAAATTCCTGCACATGACTATAACTAGTCCTTAGTGTATTTTTCATTTTGGATTTTCTCTGTACCTGATCTTTATCACAAAAAAAAATGTTCTAAGGAGAGTTCATTTGCAAGTTTGAAGGAAGAGGAAGATTGGGTCATTCTGGCTTATTCTGAGGAAGGTTATGGTAGTTGGTTGTAATGGTAATTTCTGTCCTTAAAGTCTGAAAATATGGTTCTCCAGCCGTGGGTTTGTGATTGCCCGAAGAGAAGGCATTGCAGAGGCAGTGGAAGTAGGTGACAGCAGACCTGATACAGGTGAGGCTGCCTGTGTTCAGGACACTTCTGTGGGAGAACAGGGCTGGGAAAGATGTCCTGTGTTGTTGAAAAGGAAGAGAACTGTTCAGTGATTAAATAGAGGTTTGTCTATGAGTAAAATAAATTCTGCTGTTAGAGCACTGACAGTTTTCATATAGCAGTAATTAATGGGGTATTGTCAAGCCTTAGTTGTCAGTTCTATTGGAGAAGCTGCCAGGGTGTTCCTGGTGGTGCCAGACAAGGGAATTAACCAGTGAGTTAGGATTTGGGATGCGATCACATTAGGAATTCAAGAAGTTTCTGATCCTTTAATTTCTATGTGGTTTTAGAAGGTGTTGGTTCTGGTGTAACTTCAGTTATTCCATCAGCAACAGGGTTTGTTCCTAGTTGTTGGGAATTCTGTAGCTTTACTTTGTTACACATTGCTTTTAAAGACAAGACATCCTGTTAATCTTCTTTTGAATTAAATCTAAATTTGTACATCTGAGAATTTTTTGCTATATTAATGTGCTTAGATAAATTCCAGTATGGGAATCTCCTCTTTCTGGTAGGGCAATGTGAGTGAGCCTGACAAATCAGATGTACTGGAGGAAAAGACTGAATGAAAGAGCTTCTTCATTTTTGTCCTTATTGTACCTCTGGTTGATTCTACTTTCTCTAGGAACTACACACAGCTCAGATCTTTACTCTGGGTGTAAATTTAAAGTTCTTCTTCTTGAAAAGCAAAAAACCCCCCGAAACCCAAAACAAACCCCAGCCAAACATGTCACTTCCCAAAGCACCCGAAAGTCTCTGTCTGATTTCGTGGAGAAAGTGAACCTTTGGAACAGAATATGATTTGTCTGTTTATTTTGACCCTAATTTTGTCTTATATGCACAAAGTGCTGGCTTGTAGTTTTCTGTGCAGGGTTGGAAGCAGCAGACAGCAAAGAGGACCACAGCTGGCTGTGTGCTGCCCTTCCAAGCAATGCAGGACTCCAAAGTGAAGAATGCTGCACGTTAGGCCTGTATTGAAAGCTTTACAGTAAACCTTAGGGGAAAAAAGATAGTGCTTACACTCAGTTCTTTTTGAAGGGATGCGCAGGGTTTCCGTTTATTTATGCAAACTAAACTATTCCATTGCTCCACAAAATTCCCCAAAGTATAAAAACCCCATCAGTGTTGTTATGTTTTCATCCAGTCTGTCCCCTGCAGTGTTTATACATGTATTTTGCAGTAGCATGGTTGCTTGTGTGATGCAACTGCAAGGAGCTCTGAAGTTGCTGGAATGCCAGTCATTCCCTGCCTTGTCAGATTAGGCATCTGGTCAGTTCATCGTTGAATTTAAATTGTGCAGTCTTTGTAGGAATGACCCTGCAGTGGAATCTCCAGTGTGCTTAGCTTGTAGTACTGTGATTCCTATAATACACCAGACTGTGGCCTGATGCTAACACAGCCTTTATGTGGCCATAGCAGATGCTCAGAGGAAGAACCTGCACCTTTCAGGGCTTAATCTCCAAAGCAGTTACACCTGTGTGTGTATTTAGTGCAGCTGAGCTGCACGGAGGCCCCTTGGTTTAATGAGCCTCCTTGGGTGAGAAGTGAACTCCTGAAGAGGAACTGGGGGGTGGGAGTGGAGGGGGGAGTGAGAAAGCCGAGTGGACTCCCTGGGGGTGAATTTGGGAATCAGGACTGTTCTCTTCACCTGTAGTCTTGCAGTGGTTTGTTTTGTTCTTTTCTTTCATCTTTTATTTATT
>VYZQ01065567.1:5836-22957 GCA_013400655.1 Mystacornis crossleyi
TTGAGTTCTCCCACTTATAAGAAAATCCTCATCCATTTAAAAAAATGTAACATCTTGATTTGATGTGTGTGTCATGTCTCAATGACACAGTATAGTGCGTTATATTCAGTGGTCTCAATATTATTTCAAACTTCACCACCACAGAACAACATTCTCTCTTTCGTAAGCCAAGAACCACAAGTATGTTGTCAAAACTTTGAAGTCAAAAAACAATCTCAGAATATATACAAATGACAAAATGTATTCTGGAATGCTCATCATAGTACATAACAAATGCTTACTCGTGCTTTTTGACAATAGACCAAGATATGGAGAGATATTCACTTACAAACAAGTCCAGCTCCAAGAAGCAGAGGATAGATGGACGGATGGATGGATGGATGGATGGATGGATGGATGGATGGATGGATAGCTGTATGAAGGAATTATTTTGTGAACTACTGACTAACAGGATGGGAAGATGGAGGTGGTACCATGAGAACTGCCTTCAAACTTTCAGGAGGAGACAAAGCAACAAATTATTTTTTTTAAATCTATGCATCTAAAACTGGATACAAGTGTTTTATTCATATTATGTCAAGGCTGGGATCAGGACATTCCCAGAATTACAGTGAAAATAAAAACTTGCATCACGGAACATTAAGAATTGTGTTTTCTCTGTGCCTTCTCAATCTCACAAAAAAAAAAAAAAAAAGATGTAAACTTTAAAACTGTCATTCATAAAACACTTCGGGTTGTCATGGAAATATGACCACTAAAGTTTTGAAGCATGGGCCAAAGGCTATTCTGCAAAACTCAGCCTTCTCCAGGAAAAGACAGGACAGAGGAGTCTGATCTAAGGGTACTAGGACAATAAAGCATGAAATATGAACGTAATCTGATATTTGCAGAGAGATTAATGTTGAGTACAAACAATAAGTACAAACAGAAGACAATCTTGTCTCAAGCATCATTGGGGAAATAATGTTACTCGTACTTTTCATTGTTTAATCAAATACAAAGGCTCAAGAGTACTCAGTATCTTGAATTAGAAAATTATTTTTCCTGGAATAAATAAAGTCTACACGAATTTTTATTTTCCTTTCTTAACCCCTAATACAAAGAAAAGATAGGCCAATGCTGTCCAAATTTTTTGGTTGTACAACCCTATCAAAAACCAGTTTTTGAGCACAAAACCTCAATATTTGTGTATATGTTTGTTTATTTAGTAGTTATATAAATGTATTACTGTAATAAAATGTTAGGTACATTATAAAACATGGACCAAAACAGATATTGAAAAAAACCCACAGTATTTTAATTTTCACTTGATTTTATTTTATTTATAAATGATACAGAAAATATTTTCTTCATGCAAACCAGTGGATTGTTTTGTGCAACCCTTGCAGAGCGTCTCACACCCAGTGTCCCTTCACTTTAGAAACCATGTCCCTGTAGGATTTCATTGTAGACAGAGATGAGGAAAAGTGACAGAAATGCAGAAAAGTGAGTCACAAATACTTTCGGAGACGGCAGATCTTGGATTTAGGCCGTGAAAATGGAAACATTTGTGATGATTTTCAGGTAAAAGCAGCATTGTCCTTCAAGTTCAAATCTGCAAATTCATCAAGTGCCCTTAAAATGTGGAATTTGTGTGGTCTTTCCTTTTGCCATCCAGTTCATGCTTGCTTTGTATGGTATACTAAAGTGTACATTAAGGTTTGCTTTCAAATATTCTCATCAGCCAAGGAAGCTACATTAAAGTGTTGTTTTTTGTTTTTTTTTTTTTAAGAGAAAATCCCAGTGTCCTGCTCTCCCTGTTCCTAGGTCAGATGTTGGAGCTTTAACAAAGGCTCCCCTCTTAACCTGTTCAGTAATGTCCTAGGACCCAAAACCGGTTTGCTTTGCCCTTTAAAGTGTTGTCTTCCCTGTCCACCTCACTCATAAATGGCATACTTGGACTTAACAGTTTATAAGTAACAAAGGCAGGACATCCAGCTCCTGAAGCAGATGGAAAGGAAGGTAACAGTGCATGAGCCTGCAGGATTCCTTCTCTTGCCATATGTTCTAATTATGCTCGGTGCTATATACAAACAGGAAAAAATTGTCTCCCTAAACAATACCTGAAAAGCTATTGCTTTTCAGCAATACAGATGGATCATATTGAAAACGTGCTAACTTTTTACAGTATCATTCAAAGAAAGACTAAACTCAAAGCTAAATAGGCAGTTCTCCCATGAGCACAAAAATTTTCATGAATTCAATAATGAAGTAGAAAGGTTATCAGCTGCCTGCCATGTTTACTTTGAAGTCAGAGAGGTGACTGCATAATGTCTGTGATAGGCAGAAAAGCAGCATGAATTTCACACAGTAAATCCATCTGACAACCTCCTAAAGGCCTGCTAACATTATAGCCAGTTTCTGCTACCTCAGTTTCCCTGCCTTGGTACACATGCTTCTTCGATAGATGCTAACTTGGGTACAAGTCATCTTGGAAGCAACATGTGCTCTGGATGTTGGCACCACCCTAACACAGGATGCTGGTCATACCCAGGCAAAATGCTTCCCTCTTTCTCTGCAAAGCTGCTGGGCCCTGAATAGTGAACAGTAGAGAGGTGACACCACATTTGCACATTTCAAAACTCATTCACCATGAACCTACAGCATAGGTAGTACCTTCAGCACATTTCTTTGGTCTCTATTAAGTGACTGTTAAGACAGTGGAAATATCTGTGCCGAAGAAAAAAAAATCAGGCTAGTTTTCAGTCCTTTGTTGTTCTTTTACTCCTCACAAAGGTAACGATGAAATAATTTTGCTTCTTCACTGCTAAATCTTCCTTGAGGACCAGAATCAATTTGCAATCCCAGCTCCCATCTTCATTCTCTTTTAGCCAACTCCAGAAATGTATGAATATTAAATGCAAAACTAATTGAAGGCAAGTGGAAATGAGGTTGATTGAGTAATCCAACAAAATACTGATAGAACTCTGCTTAGGACCTAAAGGAAACTTAATGAAACAAAAACAATCTTTATTGTTAGTATTTCCCAAGAGGATCATTTCTTGATGAATACTACCATGCCTCTGTACGAAATATTCAACAAAAAATCTGCTTCCACATTCTTAGGAAAATTAATCTTGAGTCTCTCTTGAGACTGGAAATGCTACAGCACTGAAAGCTAAAGCAAACTAGGCTTTATGTCCTGGAGGGTTACTTCTCACTGAGTGCCATGGACTTATTTATGTTCAGGTTCTTTAGCTGATCCCAAAGCTGAGCTTCATTTCCAGTTCCTGCCTCAAGGTTCAAGTGCTTTAGAAATGCTGGAAGACAGTTTAACATTTAAAACTGAAGCACAAATAATTGCTGAGTAACTCAACTTCTTCACATTGATTGCCACTAGTTCTCCTGTCTTATTTATGGAGAGGGCACATTTTCCTTAATCTTCCTTCTCTAACCAACATACCTGTAGAAACCCTTATTATTCTTTGAATCCCTTAATAACTGTAGCTCCAACTGTGCCTTAGCTTTCTTGTTCCCTTCTCCATACATCTAGACAGTGTCTATATTCTTCTCAAGGTGGAGATCTGTCCTTTGCATTTCTGTCTTTAGTTGGACTGGGAGGCCAAACTGAGCCATGCTGGCCTCCTGCCTTCCTTTCCTGATTACCTGCAGGGAAACAAGGCCTTTTTCACTTTGAGAAGAATGTCCTTAAGGAGCTGACAGCAATTTTTACCTCCTTTATCCCTGAGGATAAAGGCAATTTCACAGCCTCTCAATGCACTAGTTCCTCGAGCAACTTTTGCTTTCCTAAAGATGAGGAAATTCTTCATCTGGCCCATATCCCTCAAGGTGGCAAATTCAATCAAAGAATGATCACTGCAGGCCAGGCTGACATCATTTTTGACATCTCTAATTAATTCATTTATTCTGGTAAACTACAGGTCTGATAATGCTTCTCCTCTGGTTGGGCTGTCTATCACCTGGATTGATAAATTATCCTCAACACATTCCAGGAGTCTCCTGGCCAGCTTACAGCTTGCTGTGCTGATGTCAGAGTGGTTGAAGCCCCCATCAGGATCAGAGCCTGGAGTGTGAATCTTCCTGTAGCTGAGGTAAAAAGACTTCATTAACATGCTTCCCATCCTCCCCTCACAGATCTGTAGTAAACATCAGCCATTAGGTTTCCTTTGTTGACTGGACCCCAATTTTTACCCATAAATTTTTACCCATTTTACCTGTTCATTGCTGGTTTTCCATGGCAGCTCTGTGTAGTTCATCCATTTTTAACATAGAGGGTAACATCCTCCCCACTGCCACCTGCCTCTCCTTCCTTGCCTGTCCCCTCTGAACAGTTATAGCCACTGATGCAGCGCTCCAGCCATGCAATTTGTCCCTCCGCATTCCAGTGACAGTGATTAGAGCACAGTGTTCCAGCTGCACAGTGGCTTCCAGATGTTGCTGTTTGCTACCCATGCTGTGGGCATTGCTACACGGACACTTCACCTGGGTTACAGGTTGTTTCACCTCTTCAGGTAAATACTCCCCGATGCCTTTGAGGCATTCCACAAGTTTCTGTGTTGGTTTCTAATGCAATAGCAACCCCTAGTTTTTGTCTGTTCCTCGAAACTTCATCCCCTTCACCACTAAATCTAATTTAATGCTCTAATTTAATAAGTCTGGACATCTTGCTGGTGAACAACATTCTGCCCCACTTTGTCAGGTGAATCTCACAAGCTCACAACAGACCCAGCTTCCAAAGGTAGGTCCACGATCATAAAAGCCAAAACCTTGAGTATGGAATCAGACACACAGCCGGGCATTCACCTTTCAATTTGACTCCTCTTTCCTGAACTCCTACATCTGACTGGGAGGACAGAGGAGAACATAACCTGTGCTCCAGGTGATTTGGTATTGCTGAGGGATATAGAGTCTTTTCTGAGTATTCAAAATTGCCTTACCACAGACCCTACATAGAATGGTATTGGAGCAGATGGTAATTTGTAAGGTTCACTAGGCTCAGCAGCCTCTCAGTGACACTGTGAATGCAATCTGTTGATAGGCAGCAAACTTATCTTGAGAAAAAGTCTGGATGGGAAATAGGTGCTTTGGTGCCTCACAGCAAGGAATTTCCAGTTACATCTTTTTCTGAAGCTGATGTTTCTCTCATAACTGATGGAATTGAATGGTTGGGGTTTCCTGGATCCTGTACATTATTACTGTGACCTTCATTCTGCATGCCCACCACACAGTATCTGTTGTATAGAGAGAGACACTTCAGGGGAAGGTACTCCATGCAGAGAAAATTGTGCGATCTCCTTTATCTCACGAGTTACTAGTGTCAGAAAGCTTGAGGTTAGATTCCTTTGTACAGCCTTAAGGCAGGGCTGTTGGTCAGTCTGGGACAGCACACAATACCACTTACTGACCTGCCCTCACATTCCCAGGTACTGCCCTGCCTGTTGAACTCCTCCTGTAACAGAGCTAATTGTCTGAAGATTTCGTCCAGCGGGGTCCATTTGCTGCTATGACATGCACTGCTCAGGATGGATGCTAGAGGGATTTCCAGGTACTGGAGCAACAACAGCTATTCTGGACCAGTGTTTCAGTTTTTGGCAGATCTCTTTGAGTGGAGACATCAGCACAGGTGTAATGTTTCTGCTTGGGTTTCAGCTGCAGGAAGTGAGCACCATTTTCTTTTTATGGGCAGTCCTGTTACAGATTACAGGGCAGGAAAAAAAAAAGCAAACAACACCCACTTTGAAAAGGCAATTCTTTTGAAGGTCTTTCAAAGAACTTTATCCTTTGTAGTGGTTTGATTCGCATTTTTTCCTTTCTGTGAGATAAGAACAGGGAGGAATACAAAGCAGGCACCAAACTTTAAAGAATATAATGAAGTTTATTACTACAACTAAAAGTAAAATGGAATAAAAAGGAATTAAAGCAAATTAACCCCCTTTTTCTCCAGCACCTCCTCATCCACCTATAATATAAAGACACAAACTTAAAATCAATTCAGCCAGTTTACTCCTCTATAACAATCTCGTGTCAGTCCATTGAGTGATAGAAGTCTCTTTTGCTCAGCTATGGAACTTTTCCACAAGAACAATCTTCTCATGGCATCCACGTCACAGCACAACCGCCGTCTGGGGTGGTTTTCTGTTGACATGTGAGGGTCCCTTTCTGAAGAAGTGCTCCCCGTGGAGGAGGTAGGCATAAGTGGATGCTTGGGGCACGGGGTTTCTCTCTGTTCCCTTGGTCACGTGTACCCCAAATCCTGTCCCCTATTGGTCAGTTTGAATGTAGCCCGCGGGAATCCTGTACTTAAGGAGGTGTCCATGGGACTCCTGGGGAGTTGTTCTAGAGCTATTCTAGGGGGCAGTCACTGTTGGAGTCCCTGCCGGGCTCCGGCCATGTGCGGCAAGGGGGAATAAAATCTGAAAACATCTATCAAATATCGGCTCCTTGATTCTTCCACAGGCCAAGGCTGTCTCCCAGGGAAGGTTGCAGCCACCCCACTGCAACACCTTTCCTCGACCACAGCTTTTCCACCACTGTGTTCAAGGATTCACCTTTAGCTGCAGGGGGTTTAATTTTAAGGGCAAGCACTTCCAGAAAAACAGAAGTTCTCTTCATCTATCTCCAGGATAAACCCCCCTCACTATAGAGAGAAAACCTGTGGAAAAATTTAAAGTCCTTCTGTAGGTACCTCCTCTCATCTGAGTGGGGCCAAGGTGAGCACTCACTCTAGGCTTACACCTTGGTTTGAAACAGTCCAGGAAAAAAAGAAGAAGAGAAAAAACAAATCCAAAATCATCTTCATCTCAGCTGGAAAGCTCTTTCCCCCCAAGAAAAGCTTATAATGAAATTAAAAGGGAGTTTTTAATATCTGAGTCCATCACCATAGGTTTGCAAAAGAGTTTTCAGCCTCCAGCATCTCCTCTCTCTCCTCTCTCTAGGCTTCAGCCCTTTCTTCTGTGTCTTTGCCTTTCCTGGGAAAGGATTGCAGGTTTCATATCTTGGAGAAAACTTACGGCACTGAAGGCGTTAGTCTTTCCGTTCTGGGGACCTTGAAAACTGGATGTTATCTCTCGTGAAGCGGCAGCTTTGGCTGTTGCAGCCGGAGCTGGGTTTGAAGTGAAGGGGGGTATCTCAGCCCACACTGCCAGACGGCAGCTTGGGGCTGTGGCCCCCCACCCCTGGACCTGGGGCTGTGGCCCGGCCCGCCACCCCTGGGCCTGGCAGCCGGACCTAGCCCGGCCCGCCGGGAGAGGCCTAGGCCCACACGGGGTTGGGGACTGTAGGTCCAACCCCCACCCCTGGGGCCGAGGGGAGGAAGGTGAAGGCCATGGCCCCGCAGCGGAGCTGAACCATGGCCCGGCCTGGCCTCCCACCAGGCCTGCACCAGGCAGGCAGGGCCCAGCAGGGCCCCGCTGGGCCGGCCCAGCCCCCCACCAGGGCTGAGCCAGACCCTCTGTTACCTCTGTCTTCACCGGAAAGAGCAAGAGAGCAATTCCAGCCTACTCCCCTTTTAAAATCTGAATTCACAGAGGCGTACCCCTTCTCTAAGTGGCTCACTAGAGCTGTTGCTATTCAAATTAGTTAATTGATTGGTTCTGTCCACTTCTGGAGGAAATTACAGCACCTGTTGCTGCAAACCACTTCCTCCAGGAAACAGAGCCAAAAGGAAGAAAAACTTGAAGAGCAGGAAGGGATGTCAACCCATGACACCTTCTAATTAAAATTTCCTGGAGACCTCAAGTTTCTGTGTAGGCTTGAAGAGCCATTAGCTAGCTAAAGTCTAAGTATTCATATTAATGTATTTTTAAAACCTTTCTAAGGGAGAGTGGAAAAAAAAAATTACACCAAACTCTGGAACTCCAGCTTTAATTTTCTGAAGTTCCTTTCCAGTGGAAATGTTGCTTTACAGACCAGGTACAACAAGAATGCAGAAAAATTATCAAGATATTGGGACTAAAGCCAAGAAATAAAAATAGGAATTACCCCATTCTGAGTCTCAGGAAAGGGCTAAAATACTGTTAAAGTTACTGTTGGCATCTCTTCTTTGCACCACTCAGTATCTAGTGTAAAGCAACTGAAGTTTGATTACTCAGTACCTTTCCAGTATTTGCTTTCCCTTTTCTCTTTCCCCAAACAACATGTGCTTTGTGACATTTTGCTGTGAAAGCAGTTTATAGTAGTTCCTAGTATAATGTGACAACTGACATCTTCTGCCAACTGTCATCTTTCCATGGAAATATGAAGCAGAGCAGGAAAGATCCAGCACCTACTGGTGCACTATGACTTGCTTCCTTCAGATACTCAGTAATGCAAGGTTAGCAACCTCGAGTAACTTGGCTGAGGTCAGAAGCAGCACAAGTGGGTTTTACATAAAAAAAATTAAATTAAGGAGTTAGCACATATTTGAAAAGGTAGTGACATTATACTATGGGAAAATACTTAATGTAGAAGCTGTCTCTCCAACTGTCTTAAAGTAATTCAGTTCTTTGGGTTTTGTTCTTTGGTTAAGAGGAAAACAGAAAGCAGTGCTCGTTACCACGGCATAAGCAGAGACTCACAGCTGTCCTGGTGCACAAACAGAAATTAACACAAGGAGTGACAGTTCTGTACAAGATGAACCAACTCACCTCAGTTCTTCCATAACCCTTGAGACAGTTAGCCTTGTGGCAAAACAAAACCACTTAGTATCTTACCTCTTTTTAAGAAAACTCGTGCACAGAGTGCTTACTCCAAGGTAAAAATAAAGTGCCATTTTCATAAGGCATGAAGTCCCATCCCTGGGCCTTCACTCACTTCAAAATGATCTCAGTGTCTTAGGAGACGTGCCTGACTAATACCAGGCTTGTTAGGAACTAATCTGTTTCCCATCCCTCTGTTTCTCTATCTCTGTCATTCCCATTTGAGCAGAAGACTTTATCGCCACAAATCAGAAATCTTTCAGAGACAGGTGTCATGAAGAGAATGAACAAAAGGAAGCAGTGTCCAGAAAGGGTGAGTAAAAGATGACTATATCTATGTGTTATGCATGAGATTTACTGGTGACATTAGTGTTTGACTAGTGGTCCAGGTTCAGAGAAGAACTTCTATGGAAAACTAGATATTTTCCAGGTATACTGATGAAAAGATCGTGATATTTGGGATCATAATAAAAAAAGATGACTGGGATAAGGGTACAGATGCGGGAAAATCATTGAATGTCACTGACCTTGAACTTGGCAGGATTTTCTACACGGTTTCTTACAATATTCTTTTATCCAAGAAGGAACTTAAAGGTTTAGTCAGGCAGATAATTGACTGGATGAAATATTGAGAGGATCACTGGGTTCAAAACAAGGTGGCTGATGTGCACACCACTTGAGCAGAATGACAGGTGGCTTTCTCAGGGATTTTTCCAGGACCCTGTCTGACATCACTGTTGTTACCTATGACCTGCATGCGTAGACAATGCATCTCATCACAACTGAGGATGACCTCAAATTGGAGTTGTGGCTCATACATTTGAGGGCAGACCTCTCATTCATAGAGACATAAATAAGCCAGAGAAATGGGCTTGCAGAAACATCATGAAATTCAGTGAAGAGAAATGAGGAGTTCTGTACCTGTGATAAAAGCTTGTTCAGCCTGGAGAAGAAGACAGCTTTGGAGGTACCTCACAAGTGTCTTACAGTACCTACAAGATCATGAAGCGGATATAGCAAGACTCTTCACAGCAGTGTGTGGAAGAAGAATCAGAGACAGTTGTCAAAAATTAAGTCAGTGGCGGTTCAGATGGATGTAACGAAAAGAAATGGAAGAGTTTTCCTAGAGAAAATGTCCAGTCTTCATTCTCGGAGGTTTACAAGACTTTTTGGATAAAGCTCTTGCAACCTGGTCTGAATTCAGTATTAGTCCTGCTTTGAGGATGAAATTGGATTATATACCTATGAATCAAATGTAGGATTCTGTGAATCTTGCAAGGAATGAGAAATAAATAATATCTATTTTCTGGCTCCCTGATTTCCCAGACTCTGAGGAGCCTCACCAGCCTGTCCAGCCTTACACAAACTTTGTCATTCTGACAAGGATCAGGGCTAAAACTCCCCCTCCTGAGAAACCACCAGAGTGGAAGCTGTGCGGTGAAAAGTCATAGCACAGTTTTGCATAAAGAGGTAACACTCTCAAAGGCCAGTTGCAAAGAATGGTCTCTAAAGGAACCAGTCATATTCACCCACAGCAGATCCAGGCTGCCAAGCCTACCAAAGTTTATTGTCCATGTGCTGTGGCAAATAACAATTGCAAATTCCACAGATGATCTGACTCAGTTGTAAGCCACATGCCTCATCCCTTATGTGCAGAAAATCAGAGGTTCTCTCCTCACTGCATCTAATACTTCAATCAATAAACAGACTTTTTCATCCCTGTTTGGGTAAAAAGGGGAGAGACATATGAATTTCACTGTGTTCCTCCAATTTAAAAAAAAAAAAAAAATTGGAGAATTCTAGTGTCATTACTTTTCTTATAGCTACATGAGTCCTCTACAATGGAATGATTCTACACCACATAAAGTATCCATAGCCTCAACATACGACATTTGTATGTATCCTGTATGCATGGAAATTATAATGAAATATTAAAGCTGAAAAATTAATTTTCATTTAGGGCTGAGTTCCAACAGCCATTTTGCAATGTAATTTGTATGACAACACAAAGTGAGAGAGGCAAGAAATGTTTAAGAATTAGGCCAGTTTTTTAGGACACCAGGAACTTGATCTAAACACCTTGGATTTTATTCAAAGGAAGTCTTCCATCTCAGAGTGAATACTTGTGTTTCACCACAAGGTGAAGAGCTAGTAACAATCACACTTTATCCAGGCAAAGAAAATTTGTTGCTGCAGTAAGATTGTAAGGTTTTGTGAATGATGCAGCAAATGATTATATTTGCTGTCTTTAGTAATAGACATTGTGCTGCAGTTGGTCTGAAGTTTGCTGTGAAGAAACTGAAGCCAGAAACATGTCAAATATGCAAAAGATTTCGGGTTGATGGGATAGAAGTCATGAAGCAAAATAAGAAATGAAGAACAGAGCTTTGCTATCTTATTCCTTATGTGTTACTACTGACATTTGAAGATTCAGAGAGAATAATTCTATAACTTCCTCTGTGATCACATGTAATTAGGAATTTATATTGTGCCCTGAATACAAAGGCCTCGACATGATCAGTGAAAGTCAAAACCATCCCCATCTGAGACAATGAATTTTATATCTTAGAACTGAAAGAACTCAGAAAATCAGGAAACATTTCAGACTTACAGATTTTGCCTTAAGTCAGCCACTTACATGTTTATGGCTACACTTAATCCTCAGTTGCCTCCATTATTTATGTTAAATCTGCTAATGATACTGTAATGAGTTGTGTACAACTTAAAATGGAAACTTGTTTTTCAAGGGAAATGAAAAACCAAGAGATTCTATGTTCATTCCTTGAGGAGCTATAAAAACCTCTCTATGTTCTAATGAAATTAAAGCAAAAAAATAAGAGTAGAGATGGGAAACAGATAGAATCAAATCAGAGAAAAGACCAGGGCTTCATTAGGGAAAATCACCATAGTACATCATGTAGTCAAAAACTTGTGGAAACAATCATGGGAACAATGGATAAACTGAAACCTGCCTCCAGATTTACCTGCATTGCATCTGAACTGTACCATTCCAAATCCCTTTCACAGGTTCACATGGCAGATGGGTGAAAAACAAGGTGCTTTTAAGCCCACAAGCTCTACTTTACTCTGAGTAAGCAAAACCACACTGTGTGCAGTATGACACTCTGAGAAGTTCCATTCTGACCATAATCTCTGAAGAAGATATTATGAAGATAATAAAGATAATTAAGATAATTAACAAGTTTGGGGTTTTTTAGCATGCTTCCTTCAAGTCACAACAAGACTTATATGCTCCTGTATCTGGCCTCCTAAAAAAAAATTTCTTAAAAAAGTTTCCTAAAAACAGATTAAAATGAAATGTCACTGGAGCCTTCATTTCTATCAGCAATGAATAATAAGCATTAAAATTATTAAATGGAGCAAATTATCCATGCAGATTTATAGCAAATTGACTAGCAATATACTCCTAATTTCTCTGAGGTAGACAATAAAAGTTGAGATTCAACAGAGCCAATGTTCTATGCTAGTGTCTACTTCTTTATCTACTATTGTGTCTCTGCAGAAGGTGAATGATTAATTCACTGAAATTTTTTGGTTTGTTTGATTTTCCCTGACTGATTTTTACTGTGGAGGGAATGGAGAAAGTGAGTCCACTCTCTACTGGAATCTAAAGTGATTTCTCTTTCATATTATGTAGAAATATCTCCCACTGAGTTAGACATTTTTAAAATACAGACTTTTGACCCCCATTTCACACAGTATTTTCTTAAAAGCTACACTGATGTGAAAAGGCTTTCAATCTTATCAGAACTTTATGTATTTGTTCTTACAGTGATTGGGGGGAAAAGTGCAAGAAAAAATGATTTTCAGCCAGGCCTTCTTCTCCTGCATCATGGAAACATTTTTATTTTTAAATAATGGAACCATTCTTAATAGCGACACTTGGAAAGACCAGGGGAGTGCCCTGTACCTAGCTTATTCTTTTTATAACACAAACTGACACTTGCTACTAGCCATAGTTTTGCTCCTTCCCTGTAGGTTCCAGTCAGATGTCACTGTTCCTTGCTGATAGAAAAGCTTTGAAACAGATAGAAGGCAGATGATGGAGGGAATGCAGCATGTGAAGATGGGCTACACTCTCACAAAGGTGCCACAAATGTGAAAGCTGTGTTCTCCGTAGCCAGAATCCATCTCTGTATTCAGTGGCCATTCTGGAAGCCTTTCTAACTATGATCTCATCTGAGGCAAAGGCAAAACTGGTATTTGGTGATAGCCAGGCTTTTGATGCTCTTTTTAAGATGCTTGCATGAGTGGCCTTGTTTTCGAAAGCTCCCAGACCTAAAGAGTTTTGTGATCAAACACATCCTTATTCTCACTGACTATCTTACAATCCAGTATCAGGCCTCCTGTTCCAAAAAGCTGGCTTCCAAAAATTGTCCACATGTCAATAGAAACAGCACAAGGTTCCTTTGATTTCCCTATTCTTTTAAGTTTATATCAGGCAGTACAAAAAAAGGAGAGGAAATTTTATCTAATCTCTGCAGCTCACAGGGACAGAAAAATATTTTAATTCAGTAAGAAGCATGTCACAGGCCAGAAGGAATTAAACTGGTAAACGGGTCGAGTGTCTGAGAAAAAGTATCCCAGTCACTTCTTTTTTAAAATTTGATCACTGCTCAGGAACAGATGTAGAAAATTAGGCACCCCAGCTTGGATATAACAGGGAGCCACACTGAAGGGAGCTGCATGCATCCTCTGACAGGCACCTGTTCCACTCTTTTGTCCCAAAGGAAAAAACTCATTCTGACACAAACTGGGACACACTTTTCTTACACGGTGTACAAACAGGTCTATCTCACATGAAAGTAAGGTACATGAACAACGAATAATACTTTCCTCAAAGTGTTTGGCTTTTTTTTTTTTTTTTTTTTCTTTGTAAAAATTTTGATCTAATAAAAAAGCAAAGAGTATTTCAACCTGTATGCGGGTTGAAAGAATGCAAGTGTTGGGGCAGGTTCAGAGGCAGGGTAAAAAATGATCAGAGGGATCATGAGGAAATACTTTTAGGGATCTTATATGAAAGATGGAAGGACACTCTTTAACAAAGTCTGTAGCAATGTATAAACTAAAGGAGGGTAGATTCCAACTAAATACAAGGAGGAAATTTTTTACTATGAGGGTGGTGAGGCATGGGGACAAAGAGGTGCTGGACACTCCACCCCTAGAAATATTCAAATGTCTGTTCGCTGCAGAGAAGTTGTATTAGATGACTTTTAAAGGCCCTTCCAACTGATTTTATGATTAGAGTATTTTATGCAAACACAATTTTAATGTTTGTTACCATGAAAATTACATCATGAGCAGAAGGTATATTTCCAAGTGACTTTTTTACCAGAAATAAAATTTACCACTAACAAGGGTCTTTTTATGGGATAGAACAGATTAAATAAATAAAACCATATAGAAGGTTCTATCTAGAAAATGTTACGGTAATGAACTGCCTAAAAGTGTATAATTAAAAGAATACCTCATAAAAGTTATTTCAATTAAAATATTCTCCTTTTATTAATTGACCATTAAACTAATGTGCCTTCAATCACATATTTAATTTGCTTTGCTCTACCTTTCCTTTCAGAGCATAGAATCAACATTTCTAGCACAGACCAGTTCTCTTGAATGTACTAGAAGGACTTCACGTTTTTTCTGGCAACATTAAACAGTTTACAGGCATCCAAATATACTTGCTACCAATGGTAGCCTCTTTCCTTGTTCAGGACATTTAGCCTTATGTGAATTATTCATGTCCTCTTGTTTTAAGATAACAAATCTCTTTGTAAAAGAGTCCACACTGAAACTTGCATCAGAACCCTCTGATTACAACAACTACACCCTAAACCAGCACCCTCAAAGGAAAGGTCTTTGCAGCTGTTTTGAATATTACCCTAGAGTGAAAACCAGCACAAGAAAGAGACAAAAATCCTTATATACTTGTAACTAGACTTTCAGAGAATCACCATAGCCATTTCGATTTTGTACCTGCAAATGTGCTAAAATAACAATCAGTTACTTTTAAACAGGTTTGGTGGGATTCTACTTTGATAAAATGACTATCTCATAAACATAATTAAGTCCAGCATTTGACCATAATTTGATCTTCTGATTTCTTTTATTTATCCAATTCTATGCTATTTCTTAAAATGGCAAAAAAATTTTATTTTCTGGTTTATATTTTACAGGCTTTGCTCTTTTTAAAAAATCTCTCCTTAAAACCACCATTAAGCTTACACAGGTAATACAAAAGCAAGCACACTAACAAGTTAACAGTCTATTTATTTCCTCTCCTTGGCAACTGATGGATCACAGATGAAATATTTTTTAAAGATTTAACAGCCAAAGAGAGGGACAATCCCTTCTGAATGTGTTATATAAACAATAATTGAACAAGAAATGTGCAGGACTGAAGCTGCACATATATCTTATTTTGAGCTGTCCATTGTGTTAAAAGTGCGAGACTGGCTCTTACTAGCTTGAAAAACAGACTGTGTTTTAAAAATAGGTTTCTGTAGAATGGATCTTTCTGTAGAACTCACAGGAGAAATCATCACTCTGCAGTCAGAGCTTGTCTCCGACCCTTTTAGCAAGGTACTAAAAGGTTCTTCTCCTTCCATTCCAGGTGAAACCCACCAAGATGCAGGTGGTTATTTGTTTATAGTGCTGGGCCAAAGGGGCCTGTTTTGCTTGGATGGTTCTGGTCTTACAAGGATGTAATGTTTCCTGGTACAGTCTAACCCTGAAAAAGTCCAGCCCGACCCAAACCAACCAGCAGAACCTGAGAACAGCCTTTCTTGTGTCTAACCAAACAACCACCTGCCACAGGACCTCCCCTATGAACTGGTCACATCAGAGAGTTTACAAAAACAAGGTTTGTGTAACATCATCCTCCCCTCTCAGATACATAGATTCTATCTTCAGCAGTCCCAGACCTCTGCTTCTTAGCAGTGGGTTTCAGGGGCTGCTGCAGACCTTTTTGTTAGGACAAACTTACATCTGGTGAGAAACCTAGGCAACATCCTGGGGTTTATTCCTTTTACTCACACAGCAGTACTCTTTGTATGATCATTTGAAGTAGAGCTCTGCTTTACATAATTTTCCATACTCATGTATAAAAGGGCACAGTTGCATATAATTGGACTTATTTGCATCTGAATATACATGTCTATGACAGAAGTCCTTGTCCAGACACCCCACATGCCACATGGGGACTGCAACAGGAGAAGGCTGAATGGTAAATTTGCTCATTGAAGAGTGGAACTCTTCTCTGCTGTTTTTGGAGAAGTAAAGACCCATCTGTTTTTAAATATAGCTGTTCGAATATATCAAAACATTCTGTGCTGTCTTCATTAGGAGCACAGGGACAGATTATAAATATCTGAAGCCAATCCAAGGACAGGTTGCCTCAACTTATAATAAGCTACCTTGCAGTGATTCCTTCTTGGCACACAACTAGTTTTAAGAGAACAAGACCCTACAAAGATGCTACAAGAGCAATAACTTTTGATGTCCCTGGCAAGAGCAATTAGCAGGTATGCAGAGAATATGCTACAACAGTGGTCTGCTCCATAGTGCCCTCTTCATCTGCTTCCAGTCCAAATATCCTCACAGAGTCTTACTGTCATCAAGTAGTTCTAGTTTGAAGTTATTTGAACATGCCAGTTTTCACCCATCAGGACCACCAGTAGTGGTAAAGGGTGTGTGGAAGAAAAGGAGAGAGTTTTCTCACTTCAAAAAAATAACTATAATGCTCCTCATCCTGCCAAACCAGCTATCTGTCATCATAGTCCCACAGCTCCAGCCCTGCCTAGCCCTGAGAAAGAGACAGAAAAAACTCACAGATTCCTGCTGGATTTTCCTGAAGAAAGCCAGGTCATTCAAATAAATGCAATTCTATTGAGCAGAAATTTCTTTCTCTGTGTCAGCTGCCTATTTGGTGCTGCTTCTGGTCTCTCCTTCCTTTCACCAATACCATAGGGTACCACAAAAGGTAAATCTTGGGGCTTTCTGCATAGTTTTTTCAAACAATGCAGCGTGCAAACCGCTCTGGGGCAGCACTCAGATGTGTATAAGAAGGCTGCCAGAGCCAGTCCCTTTTTCTCCCACCTGACAGAGAAACAGAGGGTTGATTTTGCTTCTAGCCCTCTGGATCTTACAGAAACATTTGAAAAGAGCACAATCTGCTGACAAACAGCAAAATCCCAGGCTTAATCCCACCACTGAACACTTTGCTTGTTCAACCAGATCTAACTGCGGCTTTTCAAAAGCTCAGCCTCTCTGCAGTGTAGCCTTGCAGTCTTACACTGCAGCCTCCAAAGTCTGCATTGAGAGCTGATGACCGCGCACTGCAGTGTGACGCACTCCTACCACGGTGCTGCAGTCTGTACAGGCTGAGTAAAGGACAGCAACAAAACAAGAGCTTCTGGCAGAGCTC
>VYZQ01065576.1:0-10048 GCA_013400655.1 Mystacornis crossleyi
ACATTTTGGCATTTTAAAAAGAACCAAAATTTAACAATTTGGTTAACAATTGGGGGGAAGAGAGGAATCCTTTTTATTTTTAAGGATAATATTAGTATAAAGTTAAAAATGAGTCATTCTCTAACTAATTTCTAACTTGATGATTCATGCTCTTGGCAAACTAATTATCCAAGACAAGTGACTCAGAAATAGATGCCGTAGTTTTATGGCTATTGCTGTTACAACTGAACATGGGGCTTGATTTTGGGTATAACAAATGTAGCTATACCCTGCAAATTATGCCACGGTGCTGCTTGAGGGCGTATTATGCATGCAGATTTCTTTAATCTGATGTGTATTTTTCATTTTGAGGTAGGATGGTGTAGCTAGCTTCTGGGTGTCTAAAGCAACCATGGTCACCAGGAATCTCAGGGGTGTACTTGGACAAGGAAAATCTAATCTGCTATGTATTTCTTTCCATCCAGAAACAGTGATTTATTGAAGCCTCATCATAGGAGCATTTCTCTGAATAAACTTTTAACTTCAGATTCTTAATAAATTGTTTGATGAATATTATTGAGAATATTGATATGGGAGTGATGGGAAGATTGATGCCATATTTGCTTGGGATGAATATAGTATCAGGCTGTTGGCTGTAACTCTCTGTTTTCTTTGTTTTTCTTTCCATGCCCTCCCTACTCCTCCTTGGCTGCGGTCTGTAAAGTACTATCACAAGGCAGGTCTGATCTGATGAAACCACAACTAATGCTGATGCCTGCCTACGATGGGAAGAGAACCCAGACTATAAACTTGGGATTTCTGGCCTCTTAATAGGCAAGTCTGTTGCTCATCTTCCTCTTTCACCCCCCTCAGTTTCCCTTTGTTCTTCCTCTGTATGAGTAACTCCTATTGAAGTGCAGTGTCACTGTTTCCTGGGAACCCACTTTCATTTGGGTATACATACACTCTAAAGAAGTCACGTGTTACCGCCATGGTGGGAGTTCATCATGCAATGAAAATAGGAAACGATTTTGTTTTAATAGTTCTTGATTTTCAGCTGAAGCAATGAGTAGGAAAGTCAGGCATATTTTAATGAAATATGAAAGATATATGAAACGTTTCTGTTTCTCAACTATGATTTTTAAATTGAGAGTTTTAAGTTTATAGTAACATTAGAAATTAATCATAATTATTGCAGATACCTATACAGCCTTATTTTCAGAAAGTAGGCTATTTGCTAGTATAGCTGAAATTATTCCTGTAGTGAGACAGGAGAATGTCTTAAGAAAGCTGCATTGAATAGTAGTTTCTATTCTCTTTATTTTGTTCAGTTGTAAATATAGCAGACAGCAGATGAAATAATTATTGACACAGAGAATAGCATGAATCATGTCAAACAAGGACTTCAAACAGCGTGCTTTGAGGTCAGTTACCTGTGTGCCTGGAACTTTGATCACACTGGTAATGGCCAGATAACATGACTTGTGTGGATGTACATGCAAAGATAAATAGGCACCTTTTCACTGAATTTTACAAGCAGAACAAGAAACTGTCAGGAAAGTGAAAATGTGTGTTTCAAGGAACTTCAACAAAGGAAGCTAATACTGATGAATTAATTTGCTGAAACTGCAAGCAAGGGGTTTTGTTTGTTTGTTTGTTTGTTTGGTATTTAAACTTAAATGGATCCTGTTTCCAATAAGCAGCATGAAGGAGGAGTCTTTCCCGGGCACTGCCATACCAAATGGAACACAGCATGTTCCCTGCCTGATGAAATGTAAGTTTGACTGCTAATCAGCCTGCCTAAAGCACTGCTAGATTAATAGCCAATTTTCCTGAGAATACAGCTTCTGGGGAACTGAAGCTGTTTTTCTTAATTTTTTTTTTTTAAAAGATAATTCGGATGTTCTGATGTTTTTCAAATTGAAGTCTTTCAGATTTCCATTTCAGCACTGACCCTGCCCAGTCAAATGAGTTAAAAATCTGAGAATGACTCTGGAATTCTGCAACTAAATTTTTCAGTTTAGGGGCATGGGTATTTAAATTTCTGCTTTGGGTCAAACTGATCCAAGTACAGATTTCATTTTGGAAGTGAGACCTGTCTGCAAGTCATTTCTCAGCTCTCTTGCTACTTTTTAGTTTAGCATTGTTGCTTTTCTTCTTTAAATGGAAGGTGAGAAGTGCAGTTATTCACAGTTTGTAAAGGGTTTGAAGATCTGTATGCACAGAGCACTACATAGGTGAAAATTAGTATTTAAATTCAGAACTATGTTTTGTCTTCCTTTTTTTCCTAATGTCAGTCTATGCTGTGACTGAAGTCAATCTTATAATCAAGTCTAAACTTGGTTGGTGATTAGGGGTGGTGACTTTGGGGATTTTTGTTTTAATCACAGACTTTCTAGTTCACTGAAATTAGGGTTCCAGCCTGATTTCTCTCTGCAGGAAAGATAAGGTTTTTTTCTTAATGTTTTCATTAATTGTTTGTCTTTGCCATTCCTATGAAAATAGTCAGGATGAGTCCATCACTGATGCTCTTTGCATTTGCTTCAAAATGTGGGAATGAATCAGCTCTAAATCTTACTTTGTGTATGTCTGTATATGTTCCGGGAGGATCTAAGGTCTGAAAACTGTCAACGATAAGGAGGTCATAAATCAGAAAACTTTTTTTTTGTTTAGAATTTTAGGTCACACATATCAATTTCAGCTTGTATCAGATTGCAGTTGTGTCTATGAATGAAGACTAATGTCATATTTGTGGGCGTTATGTTATCTGCAGTCCATGACCACTGATGCCTCATAACCACTTCATCAGTATTTTTCTTATTCCTTTATCTGATAATGTATGTGTACCTTCCTTTTTGATTTGTGTGCTTGTTTGCTTGTTACTCTCATTCTCAATCTTTTTATTTTCCTTTTTGTGTGTGTGTTTGTGTTTTGGGTTTTTGGTTGGTTGGTTTTGGTTTTTCCTTTGGTTTCCCCTTTCCTTCTAAAAGGAAACGGAATGAAGATAAGATACATGTCTCCTCTGGTATAGTCATTAAATTTTATAAATGAAGAGATAGCAAACCAATTGGCGCTTACTACTTTTAGAGCAGTCAGGAAAAAAGTATGAGGGATAGATATCTTTGCTGTATCAGTTCTGTTTTCAGTGGATGTACAAAGGTTTCGTAAACTGAAGAAAAAGTATCTTTGTCTCGTACTTTACGGGAGATACACAGTGCTTTTGTTTTCTCACTCCATGTGTGAGATCACTGGCACCAAAAGAAACTGTAGCTTCTTTATCTGACATTCATGTCAAAATTAAGGATAAATACAGTAAAAATTTGGTTAGCAGTGTTCATGAGATCAAGGAGTCTGATTTACCATTTTGTGTTTGAAAGAACAATAAATGTGTATAATCAGAACTTTGTATGTGAGTGCCAGAGTAATGTCCCAGGGTGTTAACCTGTATGTTACAAGATACAAAATCTTTTGTGCTCCATGGTACTTGGCGTATGTTTCTTAGACACTTGCATGTTAATAATTGATTCAAAGAACTTGTTTTGATCACCCAGATGGTATCTTTGAGTCTTAAGTTCCCATTAGACCAAGTGTGTGTTTGTATTAGATATGTTTTATTACAAGAAAACAAATATTTTGGTGACACTAAGATCTCTGCAGTGAAATACAAGTTGCCTCCTATGCAGGAGAGATCCTGGAAGTTGCTTTCTATTGTAGGGTTTTTTCCCACAATGTATCTAATGAAAAAACAGAAGTCTGTGATTATACTTCTGGTATTCTTTTTTAGTGTGTACATAGTTTGTTTGGACCTTGTGAAAACCTGAAAGCGCTAAATTTGCCTCTTGAACAAAATAAAATGCACAGCACAGAACATATTTACTTTAAGGTAGAGTCACTAGTTCCAGAAACATTCAGAAGATACAACTATGGCAAACCCACCCAATGCTAGCATAAGGTTGTTTCCCTTCTTTGTTACCAGGTAGTTGGAGCATTTAGGGACAAATTTGTCATTTGTAGCATGGCTCCTTCCTACACAAGGCTCTCATTCGTTGCAAACATGGATTAAAAAGGTATTTTTAAAGCAATAAGCATTTGTCTATTATTGTCTGTGGTTTCAACTTAATCTCACAAGGACATACTAAATGTTTTTTTAGCCTAAACAAATCTTTGGTTTATCTGTCTGAAAGCACATATTCTTCTAAATTTTTAATTCCAGATGAGTTGTGGTATTTGAACTTAAACCCTGTGCTTAAATGTTCGTTCAGACATAGGCTTCCTTGCTGGGGAAATACTAAAGGTGTGGTGTGTTTCCATTTTACACTAATTCCCATCTCTGGACTAGTTTAGAAAAAGGAAAATTAAACCTCTGTGTCCTTTCTAGGCTCTGATGGACACTGTGTGTTCCCTCCTGAGTTGGAGGAGTAAGCCAGTTTTGTCTACATTGGAGGTATGTGTGTGCAGCTAGAATAGTTTAAAGAGATGCCTTTGTTATCTCTTCCATACGCAGGCATAGGAAATCAGGTTCCCTGTTGTTACCTGATTCATTATCATTAATATGCATGGAAATTTCTTGTCAGCATTTAAGCTTTGGAGTCCAGACCAATGCAAGTAAAAAATCTCTGTGGAGCTGACTATTGATAGAAGAACCAGTTTCTCCTCCTCTTTAGATGTGGCAGCGCAGAATAACGAAGAGATAGTCTTTTGTACTTGTCAGCCATTCTTTCTTTCACAGTGCTTGTTTTGAAACTGTCACTTACTTCCTGTTTGCATTGTGAAGGACCACATAAAAATGCTGAGTTGAAAAGAAAGTGAAGACATTCAGCTGAGTAAAACCAGTATGTATACATACATGAGGATAATTGTCAATGGGGGAACAGTCAAGAGCAAAGGCCATTGTTTTCTCTACCAAATGCTCTGCCACTTGTTGCGGTAATTTTTTTTTATGATGATGAACAGTATTTCTCAATCAGTGGGTTGTGAACTTGCATGTTTTCCAATTACATTTTGTATATTTAATTGATAGTTAGAGATAAGCAGCAGTACACTGAGCCAAATCCTTGGGTACAAGACAGACTTTATGGGGGCAAAGAAGAGTGTATTTGAAATAAGTTTTTTAGCTGTTTTATATACCTAATGGTTTGAATCCATTACCTATTTGTTTTCTTTTTTGAGAAGTTCTCTGCAGAAGAGAAACTATGGCATAAAAGAATATTTGCCTCCAACACCTACTTTATCTTCACTGTCTGGTATTTTTAAGAAATAATCAAGGACCCTAAATGCAACTAATTTGGGGAGTTTTATTTGAAATGTCTGAACTAAGGCACTTAAATATTTTGTTTTCTATAAAAGAAGAGCACCAACAACTCTGCCAGGGATCAGTTAAAATTGGAGAGAGTAAGTGTAAAGTGAGTTATAATTGTCTAGTTGGACATAGAAACAGAGGTATTAGCAGGGAAGGCTTTAAGAGAGAAAAGGTTATCACTGCTTTGTGACTGTTGTATGCTTTTTTTCAGCTGGGATGAAAGACAGCAACCACAATCCCTAATCTCATCTCAGAACTGCCAGAGAACTGTAGAAACCACTTGGACCGCTGCAAAGTCTGGCCACAGGGATGGGCGAGATGGTAAGACCAGACCATACACCTACGTATTCTTCTGACTATTATTCCCTAGTCTTTTTTGTTGTTAGAGGTGTAAGTCAAGTCTGTTAGGCAGATAATGATTGGACAAGGGAGAACAGTTTTAAACTAAGAGAGAAGAGATTTAGATTAGAAGTTGTTAGGAAGAAATTCTCTACTCAGAGGAATAGTGGGGCATTGGCAAAAGTTGTCCAGAGAAGTTGTGGATGCCCCATTCCTGGGAGTGTTCAAGGCTAGATTGGATGGGGCCCTGAGCAACCTGATCTGGTGGGTGGCATCCCTGTACCTGGAAGGGTGGTTGGAACTCGATGGTATTTAAGGTCCCTTCAACCCCAAACCGTTCTGTATCCTTGTCCAGACACATTCCAGGTAGCATTCGTGCTGCCTTGCCTGGCTGCTGAGCTTGGCGTTTGAGCCAGGAGATGTATCTATGCCCTATTTGTCATCAACAAAGAGAAAGAACATTCCTCTAAGGACTGCCAAAGCAAAGTTCCTGCTTAGAGAGAGTGCCTTTTTCTGTGTTTCTCTCCCTTGATGAAAGTGAGGGGGAGATGAGCTTCCACTCTGTGCAGGGCTTTTCTTCATAGCATCAACAGGTTTTCTTTAAGTGCCCCAGAAGGCATAATTGAAAGGAGCCTGCACTAGTAGGTGGGTGAAAAGGGAAGGAACTGATGGTCTCAATATAATCTTTCTTGGCTTCAATCTGACAAAGATTTAGGCATATGACTAAATTTATGCCATTCATTTCCTCTGTCATCTGCAATCAGTTTCCCATCTCAGATGCATTAGTATTTAGGGGAAGCAGAATTCTCATGTGAGCTAGCTGTTTTGATTGTAAGACTTCCTTAGCTTTCCTGGGACACACCAATAACTCTAGAGGTCTTTGGGTCCATATTTAAATACTCTGACATTGCAGTTCCCAGATAAGAATTTTACACATTTTAGAGCTGTTTTGTCCCATTTGATTCACACATCTATCACCTGTCATTATATAGTTGTGTTTGACTGTCGGTCTTCCAACAATTTATGAGAAAAAGAACTTGAAAAAAACATGTGTCTACCAAAAGTCCTGCGTACATCAAAACAGTATGGGTTTTTTCCATTTCTGAAGAGAAATTGAGAAGAAATACCAGACTCTTAGACTTGGCACTTTCTATTTGATATGTGCAATACGTGAATATACCTAAAACAAATCAACAGTATCTGTTTTCTTATGAGGAATATACTTAATAGTTAATTTATTCTGCTTTACTGCATTTGCTTTATTTCAAAGAGGAAAACTTTGAGTAAGAACTAGTATGACTGGCCTGCAGTATAGAAACGGGATAAACATGGAAATAATTTGGATAGAAATATAAACAGGAATGGCAGAGTGCCAGCAACCCCTTAAATATAAATCCTCAGGCAGCTTTACCAGAAGTCTGTTTCATTACATTCTTTGCATTGCATAAAACAGTCTGTGTAGTTTGAGAAGATATGTACATGTGTCTCATTACCACTTCTCCCCAAAATGTGACCAAACCTTTATAGCTGGTTGGCTTTGAATTAGAATAGCACCACTGGTGCTCTGTAAGATTTTTGTTGGTTTTGGATAACAGATTTACATGTGGACTGCACTCGTTTGATACTTATTTTAGCTTAGCCTTAGACTATGGATTTAAGAGCCCCATGGAATGAAGGAGGAAGAGCTAACCCTCAGAGGTTCCTAAAAAGTTTCAAGCCAGGTTGCCTGATGGTAATATACGTGAAAGGGTCATGTATTTTGGTTGTTCTGTTGTGTTTTTTTTTTTTTTTCCCCAGTTGCATTGGTTTTCAAACTGTAACACCTGGAGCACAGCGCTTTTGATCCATGGCAAAGTATCCTAACTGCGAGGGAGTTAGGGAATTACAGCCTTTCCCTCTGTGTTTATAAACAGATAAAAAGAGGTGCTAGAAAGCTGAATGTCGGAAGCACAGGCAGATATGGAAAAATCCATGAAGTGTTTGCTGTGCAAATGTGTAATATGCAGTGAGTCAGTATAGCAGACTTGTTCAGTGATCTAAGTCCATTTGTGTCCTGGCTTGTTCAGCTTACAGTGTGTTTGTAGTCCTTTTCCCACCAGATTGCTGGTTTACAGTGAGATATATAGAAAGTATTTTAAAATATAAACTAGGAACTTCCACCTGCTTCAGTTGAAGAAGAAAGACAGAAATAGTGAGTAAACATTAATTAGTTTTGAAAGAACTGAAATCATCCTTGATTTTGTTTGTCAATATTGCACCTAGATTCTGTTTAGATTGTCTTAAAAGTTAGAGTGAAAACTGAACTGGCAAACAGGGTTTGTTTAGAAAGTTAGGGTAAAAGGAAGAGGAAAGATTAACTTTAGTTGCATCAAGGTGTTAGAAACTTAACTTGTAATACGTGCCGTGACTTTACTGACAGATTTTTACATGTTTCTGTCCACTTCTATTTTAATAGAATTAAAGGCATAATTGTGCAAAATTATAGAGCAAAATGTTAGGGAAATATTTAATTAGAAATAAAAGATTGGGAGGAACTTCAGAAAGGTGCTTTCTCCTTGCTTCAAGTCTGGATCGGGTCTACCTAAACTGTTCCTCACAGATATTTAGCTTTTCCTAAAAACTTGCCAGTAATGAACAGTCAAGTCTTCTGGTTCAGTTTAGTCCTTGTCTAACTTCATGCTAGGAAATGTCTGCCTCCAGTGTAAAGTAAATTTCCCTTCCTGTAGCTGCCACTTCTGAATTTTCTTATTTCTCAGCAACTGTGATGTATTTCCTTTACTGCTACCTGTTCCAGAATTAATACCCTTTCAAATCTTTCATTTCATAGACTAAAACTTGATGTTTTCACTTAATTCTGTTAGTTATTCCAGAAGTTTTTTTGAAGCCTAAAATTGGACACAGTACTTGAGCACAGTATTCTGGTGAGTCAGTGGAAGGACTGTTCTGCTACCGTAAGGAAATTTAAGTGTGCAATTAAAGGTGCTCTTGCTTTTGTTGGAGTAAGGTAAAAAGTTGCCACCTTTCAGCTGGGATACAGTAACTGCTCGTGTGTCTGCTCCCAGCAAATACAGACGAAAACGGGCTTGATCTCGTGTTCCCTATTGGGCAGGCTGTATGTGCAGTCAGTTTCTGTGTCAGGAACGAGAAGGGACAACTGTTACCAGCTGGGGACAGCAGCAGCAAGGAGTCCTCATACCCTGAGAGGCTGGACTTGACAAGTTCATAAAGTGTACCCAGCCAGCTGCCTAGGTCAGCCACCAAATGGCATGAAGTCCAGGCAGCAGCCTTCTGCTTTGTAGTTTCAACATAATCAGGTAAGTCAGGGACTTCTCAAAGAATTTCACAGTTTTGGAAGCACTAAAGCTCCATGTAGCAGTAAATGTGTGTAGCCCGTCTTCCTCCTTACCCTCTTCAGGGCAATCACTTTTGGGCTGGCAATTAGAACAAATACTTATGCATTAGGATATGAAGAAAACTCTAAGTATTTAAATCATCTTCAGAAATTGCTTGCAGGCTTTTAGGAAGAAATTTTTACTTTATTCTCAAACACGCTGCATTTTCCCAACCTGGTGTGCATGTTTTTCTGTTGCTTGCTCCCAGTTACCTAAACATAATACTCTTGTCCCGGAGAAGAAGTGGAGAGGATGTCACATTGCCTGTCATGAAGCCATTTCTTAATGCAGTATCCCTTTGTGGAGGCACTTATAATAGCTCTTCATTCTTTGTATGTGTTCTACAGTGGAGGGCCCACGTCCTGTACTAATTCAAGGTGTAAGAAGGAGCCTTTATGAGGCCTGTTTTTACTTTAAGGACAACCATCCATATAGTGACTGGCAGTTTGTATAAAGAAATGACCTTCATGTGCAGAGCAAAATTCCTTTAGTTTTTTTCAAGTATACACGACACCGCAGCATAGTTCACCCGGTTTTATCTCCACTTGAAATTTGATACATTTCATTCAGAAAATGTGTTTTTACACTTGGATGTCTCAGAGGTCAGAGAATAAATCACAGTCACACGATTATCAGTGCTGTGCAGGGAAAGCCAAGATACTAAAAAAGCATGAGGTCAAACACATTCAAGGTCACACCAATCTCTCTAAGCTGTTGAGTGACACGTGACAATATAGACAAAAACTTGAACGTTCCTGCCGATGCGTGAATAACTTTGTGTGAGGTACAAGGCGTACCTGGGAGCACACGCACCGAGGCCTCCGAGACACAAATACCTGAGTCACATGAGTGTGCGCCAGGGTACGCCGAAGCGAAAATGACGCCGCGGAGCAGCCTGCCCAGTGTGCACCAAGGTCGCGGGAGCCAGGCCACACCGCAGTTGCACCGGGGGCAGCTTGCGGGTGGCCGTGCCCCGCCGGACCGCCCCGACCCCCCGCCCCGGCGCGCTCCCGGGGCCGCTGGCGGGAGGCCCGCAGGT
>VYZQ01065630.1:0-13093 GCA_013400655.1 Mystacornis crossleyi
AAAAAAAAAAAAAAACCCACATGGGGTTTTAGTCTTTTAAGTCATCTTAGCCTGAAAGCAAAGGTTCTCTGCTTTGAATCTCTAACAGCTCCTCACAACTTCTATGTGGCCTGGCGTGGGCCTTTCTTTAAAGCCACAGGCCGCACAAGAATTTCCTATCCCCCCAAGTTTTTCCAAATGGATTAAAGTCCTTTTTATGGCTTTGCAAAAAGCATTTTTAAGCTCTGTGCCAAAAGCATGACAGCCTTCTTTTCCCGTCACCATCTAGCTGCCTTCCCACCTGGTCTCGCCCCTTCCCCTCTATTTCTGGCCCTGGGGTTGCCATGTTCAGCTTCGTCCCATGTGATTTTACTTTTCTCTTCTTTTCTCGCTGACTTGAAAGAAAAGGTGTCTTTGTTGGCTGCAGTGGGTGGTGTTTCTTCGGTTTTGGCAAGAGCTGTGCTGGATGCAAAGGTGCCCCTCCAGATGCGTGTGAGGCCCTGGCGGCCTCAGATGATCTCGGCCACGCGGTCTCGGTTGCCCGCTGCCTGCAGATCTCGGACAGCTCTCCCCTGAGGGAAGGGGGCCGGCCCTGCGCTGCCACCACACCTCGGCCTTGGAAGCAACAAAGAAAGAGAAATCTCCCCCTCGTGCACGGGCTTTTTATATGCAAAATTGCAAAAGCGTGATTGACTCAAAAGCCTGTCAATCAACTCAGCTCCAACCTATTACAAGTTACCTTCAATTAAGGCTGTTTTATCCCATCTAAGGTAGCTAATACAGCTCTGAATTGCTTCTGGTTGCTATAGCTCTCTGATTTCAACCTGTGATGATCTTGGTTCTGACAGTCTCCTTTCCCATATGTGACATTGTTCTGCTCACTGCCTTTTCCATTAGTGCAACTAAAGCTAAACTGAATAGAAACTATCATGTGTTCTTACTAAAGTTTTGATATTTTGTTACATATATTCTTTTTGCAATACAATAAGTTTTCCTGGAAGAGGTAAAATTATAGGTCTATGCTATTCAGCTGAATATGTCAAGGAAATTTTTTTCATGGACTGTACACTCAAATGAAGTGTCCATTGCCAAATTTCATTAGTCAGAAACAACCTTTTCACTCACTTAGGAAATATTACTAGTACCTTACTTGGACTTTCTGCCTTTCTCTGCTTTTAGCTTATAATTTTGAGTGGAGATGGTTTAGTTTTACAGGAGATAGTTCTCTTCTACATTTTGAACAAATACCTTAAACCAGTTTCTTTTATTTTCATGTGCTTCACCAAATTCTTTCATCTCTCTGGTACTCTCTTTTCTGCATGTCAGGATCTCAGACTTTTTTTTTGTGTCAGTGACATCAAACATCCTTTTTCAATCTCTGTTGTTGTCTTCTAATTTCTCTATTCAGCCGATCTGTTATACTCATTCGTGTCTGGTTAAGTTTTGGATTGGGAAATGAAATAAATCAACTCTTTGCACCTCAGCAGTGGTTTGAAGGTCCCCCTGGTTAACTATATGTGTCGATCCACACCATCTCCCATGTAGCATTTAAAGTTCTGTTGATACTTTTACTACAGCATCAACAGAACTGAAATCAGTTATTCACATCAGAAATGTATTGCTCTTTCAATAGGTTTATGTCACGGTTTCTACAACTGCATTTTTGAGACCACAAGTCTCAAGCATTCGGTAATCCAAATCAGTGTAGTAATCAGTGTCCAGCACATCGTCAAGCTGATTCCCAAAGAACAAGGATGCCCATGAGAGCCACCACCACTCTCAAGAGAGACAAGCAGCATGTTCCCCATGGACAACCCAGTTCTACGTTCAGTTTACTACCTTTCCCTCACTCTGAAAGGGTGTGGCATTCTGAAGGGATGTGGCATTCTTTAATTTCTTGATTTTATTCATCCCTCCTTTATGGCAAGTCACGAGAAATTAGAAGCCTTTTGTGAGAACCAGAGTATTTGACTAAGTAATCATTCATAAATATCTACATGTCGTCTTTCAAAATAAGAGTATAAATAACCACATCATTGTGCTTTTCATCACAATCTGAACACTGTCTCATGATAGCTTGCTGCGGAGTCATTCATAGCAAAGAGTTGCTTTAGTGGGTTTCTGACTCTGGCAGTACCTCTAGAGCACAGTGACTGCACTGACAAAGTGAGAAAATGACCCTCAACAAACCCCCTCCAGTCTGCTGTACCAACCAGGCTAATTCTTAGCCACTCTACCTAGTCTTTTTTCAATTGTGGCTTTCTCACCTTGTTTAGATAGACCAGCTACCTTTTTCTTTTTCAGAGTTTAAACCCAGTAGTCAGGACAGAGTCTTAAAAATCATTTGCGTTGAATGATTTTCTGGAAATGTATTTCTTTGCTTCTCCAGCGATGCACACATTCTCAGCTAATTAATGTCAGAATTATATTTCTATTCATGCCGCTGCCAGTAAAAGGTGCAGAAAATATCCAAGGAACGTGGTGTACAAATGACAGCAACCTTAATATAACAAAGAGTCTAAATGAAATTGCACAGGAGGAACAGAAACCCAAAACCTCAGTGGCAGAAGCACAGAGTAAAAAAGGAACATGCTTGGGGATGTTACATTAATACTTTCCATGAGTATTCCATGGTCTTTCAAAGAGAGTTAAAAGTTAGCTCTACCAGGTGAAAGACAAATCATTTTCTCTGCAGAATATGACACTTCTCTAGAGGAACTCACAAATAAGACACCCTGTCCTATTAAATTTCCTAGCTATTTGAGCACTGCCATTTGCAAATGAGTGATGGAGAAAACCTCAAGCATGTTTCCTCTGCCAGAAACAAATTTACACTGACATTTTCTTTTGGCTTTAGAAAAGAAAAATCACTCTGATCATATTACTTGGGTCCTAGAATACACAGCAAAGAATCTGAGGCCTTTTCTTTCCGTTTACCTTGCCCTCAGGTATTTAAATTCTTTTTATCTTCATTTCCTTTTCCCCTCTTTCATTCTTACTTCACATTTATATAACTTTTCTTCAAAGCTCCCCAGAGTCTCCATATCATCTCAGGTGTGTATCTTGCCAGTTCCATCACATAAATTGCTTCCAAATTCCATTGCAAAAGCTGCCTACCTAGTAACAAAAAATTCATTTTTAGTGCTTTTTCTAATTTTGGAGAAATTAAATGGAAATACGTATTTCAAAGCATTCATGACAGGCAGACTATCAGTCTTTTTATGCATTCCTTGCAACTTATTTTATGTTTTCAGTGTGTGCTTCCAACATCAGATCAAGCTTTGACAAATGTATCTTCAACAGTTTACTTCTATTAAAAAAAGACGATACGAAAAAGTTGGATTATTTTTTTTAACAGCGTAGGGGCTATATACTGAAACCATATGTGGTGTTTCTACTTTATTTCTACTAGAAATACGTAAAGATTCCTTGATTTTATCTGACATCACATACACAATAAAACATGATTTTTTCTCTGAATACTGACTTGAACTAGTTGCTTATAGAGACTCACTTTCATTTTTCATATTTTATTTGTTTTGTAAGGAAATCATGGAAAAGCAAACATACCTTGGCTGTGAGAATAAATAATTTGCCTCAGAAACAAAAAGATACTTTGAACAAACCCGTGTTTTGCTGATTTTTAACATTTCCTCTGTTGAATATAAAAATTTTAAACATTCCTCACTTGGGTAGCCATGGCAGTTAGGGAAAACCAATGACATTTAACAGTTAACCTGAAAACTGTAATATTTAGGTGAATGAATAAGAGGATGGGTGGCAAATCCAGCTGCTATACTCTACACCAGTGAATGGCAAAGTACCCATCGGAGTTCATGTAGGATTATTACAGGGATACTGAGAAAACTAAAGAGCTCTGACCTTTTGCATTTATGGGGCTGAGCTGCTCTTTTAGGTTGCTAAAAAAAAACAACATTAAACCTTTGGTTTTTACACCACAGGTGCAATCCCCAAGCTCCATAACTCCTGTGGTCTGAGGCACAGCAAGGGTGGGAGTGGAGAAAGCAAATGCAAACACATACTGGAATTTCTCTGCTTTACAAGAAGTTTGGCAAATACAGATCTGAACATTTATGCTCAGCACCAACTTTCACGGATTTGATCACTTTCTCTGGATTCAATGTATTCTTCTCATGACATATTTTGGAGGTTAACTGCTAGAGATCAGAACCTGGGGTAGTTCAAGGTTATCTGAAAGGTGTATAATGGTCTTTGAATATGAACATTTTACCCCAAATCTCCCAGACTATAAAATCCTCCTTGCTCAGGTAACAAGAAAAAAGGCCTCCACTGGTGCTCCATTCTTCCACAGTGGAAGACTGAATCATGTGACAAACAGAAACCAACAGAAAGCCCTGGGAAAATGAACAACCTTTCAAAACATTAATGATGACAGCTGAAATTTGAAGGCACTGAAAAAATAAATATTAAGTAAAGCAAGTTAATCTCTACTCACAACATTCTCACAAATTAAAGGTTAAAAAGAAGCAGTGCAAACTTACTAGCAGTTGCCAGCTCATATTTAAAACACTGTCATATCAACTTATTCTTTTGAGATAATGTCATCACATGCACCCTATACACAAATCTTGCTTATTTCCCTTTGCCATTTATTCACCCTTGTGGCAGTAATTAGCAAAGGCCTGTGACTGGCTCAGAGAAAACTGAAGGCATAAAACAGGAGCATGAAGTGAAATGAAATTTCTGTTCTTACATTTATACCTTCCTCTTACATTTAACTATACAAATTGGAACCAGGAAAAAAAAAAACAAAAAAGTGGAGTTTTTTTGGCATCTTAATAATCTTTTCCTCTTTGTTTTACTTTTGTATTTTACAGTTTAAGTTTTTTCTGTCTTGTGTCCTTTCTCCACTCAGTTGCCTCAGTTTACAGCAATTTTGTTCTGTCTAAATGTTGGACTATGAGTTCCCAAAGCTAGCTAAAAAGCTCTTAAACATCCCTTGAAGCTCCTTCTGCTGTGGATTTCTGCAGCTATTAGTTGTCCTGATACAACTATTTTTAAAGCATTAGTGAAAGGATCAAGCTCAGAGAAATAATTTCAGGAAAGGTTATAGTGATTTGTTTTGGTCCAGGTTTAGCCATATAAGCACAGCATAAGTAATTGATCCAGCATATTTCAGGAGATCAAACAAGAAGGAACATGACATCAGAGATGGAATATGGCAATAACCTCCAAAACCAGCTTTATTCTCAGAGATTTTACCAGGGAATCTCACTTTGCAATTTAACTGCTTCAAGTATTTACCTCTCCCTTTTGCTGCTTTTCCTGCCATCCCTGGGGCTTCCATGAAATGAAATCCCATCAAAAAACCCCCAACAAACTATGCAATTTACAGGAAACAAATGACTTGTGATTCATAGCCTGGAATCCTGCTTCAGACTTAATTGATTCCAGTTAGGCGTAGCAGGACAGTAGTATTCTGCATTTTATGGCCTCACAGAAATGTCAGCCATCTGTTTGCACCTGCTGAAGTTGCTAGGGATAAGTACTACAAATCCTGTCAGCGTCTGGGCCTGGATTTCCAGAGCAAGAAAGTGGTTTTTGTTGGTGACTGTCAACATGAAGGCATTATTAACAAATGTTAGAGACATGTTTGAGAGGGATTGCTCCCTCCAATCCAAATAACATGATCATTCTCATCTAAACTTAACCTTCAGAAGGACTTAACAGACATTTATTTCTTGCAATTTTGCTGTTAAGCTATGGTGGATGAACTAAAATGTACAGTCTATATTACTTGGGACAGATGGAAAATTAGCATGTCATAAAATTCATAAAAAAGTGGTTGATAATGCTCTCTGCCTCAAGAAAATGATTACATAATGATTGCCTCCTTTGAGAATACCAACAGACTAGTTAGAGAAGAGCCAGTTCTCTGATTTACCTATTAATTATATTTTTAGGTGTTTGATATCCTTCAGGTAAGGTGTTTTGGACTGGTAATTTATTTCTTTAAGAGTTCTAACACTAAGCTTTAAATTTTTAGATGCTTTGTGTAACTGAGCCATAGTGAAATCCAACTTATGAAACTTGTTTCAAATATTTGCTCTAATTTAGAAGCTGATTATTTTCTTTCAATATTTCTTAAAATGATTAAAAAGTTGTACAAAAATATCTTTTCCTGATAGACCTCATTCTTTCCATACAGCCTAAAAGGTGGTGGCATTCAGCAAATTAATTAAGAGTTTTGCCTTTGTCTTTAGCAAGTGAGACACTGAGCACTAGAAATAGGTGTAACCAGTTATGTATTTTCTGGGCTAAACGAAAAAGACCAGTTAGGTAGAGGCTCCTGAGTAAAAGAAATGTAAACAACTAAAGGAAGCTGAAATTCTGAGTACTCCTAATCATTTTTAAAATGTACATTCAGAATGAAAATTTAAACATAAAAATAATCCCTTTTGGAAACTATATACAACAGCATTTTGATTTACTTCCTGCTCCAGTGCATGTCTCAGATTTTTGGAGGCAGGTCTAAAATGAGGGACATGTAGCATGTCTGTGCAGCTGTCTGTGGAGTGTAAGGGCCCATGAAATAACTCATCTCCTGGAAGAGAGATCTTAGCACACTCCCATGGGATAGTTGAGATCCAACCATTTTACTGAACTGGACCAATTCCAGAAGAGCTATTCTTTCCCACCTGCCCACTTTTCATAGATGAGCTTTAAAGTTGTTGAGATGAAAGTACCTAATTTACTTCACTGCAAACTTTGTCGGGTTGGTTCAAATCAATCTCATCTGCAATTTAAACTAAAGAAGCTAGCTTTGCAATGAAATAAATGATCGATGTTTATAGAGTTCTGCCTGGGTTTGCTGTCTACCAGCTGCGGGAAACTATCCAGTGCCTTAGGGATAATATAAGTTGCTAAATTGAGACATAGTGAAGGAATCAGGATCTTTCTCTAGAATCTACAAGTGTCCTGTCCTTGTGCTAATGTTCAGATATTAAACTGCAGTCTAATAATCCTTTGATGTGGTCTGGAACTATAAATACCTGCAAACCTGAAGTTTAAGGACACTGGTGCATGCGAAGGTTGTCGTTAATATATTATGAATCGTTAACAATGGAAAAAAAATTACCTTTCTGTTTCTTTTTCTGTGAAGTCTTCTTCTGTTATGGGGTACCAAAGATGATCATTATACCTTTTGACTTATTCATAAAGCTAAATAACATAATAGAGCAAAGACAATGCATTCAACATCTCTTTTGTGCAATAAATTCGTTAAAAGCTGCAATGAATTAAGTAATTCTCTTGGGAGTAATAAACCATAATTACAGAGAAATGTTACTGCAAAATAAGCCTGGAGAAAAAGATAATATTAATAATATAAAATCTATTTATTGGCAGTTTTTAAGACTTTTATTTTTATTTCAGAAAAGAGGAAGTTTCCCTACAAATGTTCTCCTTTTGGAAGGAGGAAGCTCCTTCATCAGTTCTCGGAGAAGCCCTTGCAGTGGCTCCAGTGAAGCTTGCAGTAGGCTGTCCTTGGGTGCTGTGAAAGCAGTAATAAATATCTACCTGTTTCTCATCTGCCTACAACTATCCATCATTCTAACGTAATATAATCAATGATGAATTCAAATAGTAACAAGTCATCAGAAAGGCAGGGATAAGAAAGGGATAAGAAAGGCTGGCTCAGGTCAGATAGCACAGCTGAGGATTAAAGAGAAACAAAAGGAGTTAAGGGTATGCAAGGAGGCAACAAAGTGTTTTGATCAGGTAAGCATTCCCTGCCATAGTAGAGTGGGGGAGCCATTTGCCCTCTCCCTCCTCTGCTCCCTTTTACAATCAGATCTGGAAAGCTGTCATGTGTCCTGGAAGGTGGGATAATCATGTGTTGCTGGACAGGACCAAAATATCTCCTGTGCTCCCCTAAGAGAACAAATAAATGAGGGTGATCTTTGGCAAAGTGCAGGCCTACCCCCAGGTCACGAGAGCAGAGTCTCAGAGGAACTGGAGGGCTGCTGACGGTCTCAGAAGTGAAAACTGTGGCTTTGCTCTGCACCGGTTTCTACCACGTTCTGTTCAGTGTGCTCAGCTTACAACAGAGCCTCTCCTGTAGCAGTGTTCATACACCTTGTTGAAGCCCAGTCCTTCAAACGCCCCTTCTCAGGGCCCGCCGCAGCCTCTCCTGCACTGCCTCTAGGCCAAAGGGAGGAGGATACTTGAGCATACTTGCTAAGATCAGCAGCATGATTCACACCTCTGTTTCAGGATACATTCACCTGGGAAGCAGGGAGATCCTCAGCTGAGGTCTTCTCAGTGGAAAAAGCGTTTTCCTGAAAGTCCTTTTCTCTTGAAGCTCCCTGAAATTTTCAGCTTCTCCAGGTATCTCTGATTCCCCTGTTTACTCAGGACACAGATAGACACCTTTTTTTCCCAGGTATACAAGAAGGATTAACAGTGCCACCACCCACAGATGGGCCGAACACTCTCCAGCTGGAAGTTATAAACCACAGAACTCAGCTGGCAAAGGGGAAAGTGCACTTATCTGCACCAGTGCAGTCAAATTAAGTCAAAAAGGTGTAAAGAAAGTGAAGATTTGGGCACTGGGCATTGCAGTTCGTGAAGGCACACCCAAGTCACAATTTTATGGAAGCAAACAATTTCTGCATGGGAGTAATGGTTCTCAAGATATTGAAACTACTCCAGCTCTTTTCAAAAGGAACATGTGACTATTCCCTGAAATCTGATAGGCATCATAAGAGTGAGGGGTCAGATTAATGGACCAAATGTGCTGTCACTTAAGCTAAGGACTGTCCCAGTACAGTCAGCTTAGACACACAGGCATATAAACACACACCCACCTCAAAGCTTTCCCGAAGATTGACAGATTCTGTCAACTTTGCATACACAGATGACATTCAATCCATTATTCCAACCAGTTCCCAAAGGTCTCAGTCATTCAAGATTTATATCTTAGCTTGTTAATGGAATCCACTTTATTTCTGGCAAAGAAATACTGAGCAAGGAAATTGGAGTTAAGCAGTTCACAGAAATATGAACCTAACTCTTTGAAGGAAAGATTTTGTGCCATATTTGCATTTATCTGACAAAGTTCAAGAAAAGCTATTTCTATACCCATTTACTGGTACAATCAATGCAATGGGAGGCTGAAATAAGGAATACATGATGTCTTTATGTACTTTTTTCCATCATATCAAGGCAATGATTATTCAAAGACCATCCTCATATCACACATTTTCAACAATTAGTTTTTTCAGGAAAAGCAATTCACTGTTCAGGGAACTTGTATGTGAGATATAACCGTACACAGTTTTCTTGAGGAAAATTCTCAGTGAGTCCTGTCAGCTCCGGAGAGTGAAACAGAAGATTTTCAGGACCCGTGGCTTTTAGAAGCTCAAATATTTTAATGTTCCTTATACACTGGAAGAGCATAAGATAAGTAAGCCTGACTTAATTATAGGTTATTGGTAAAACGAAGGATTTTTTAAAAATTATTTCTATTTTTTAAATATTTCTTTGCCGCTTCTAGAAAGGCTTAAATGCAAGACTGAAGTTCCTATGACTTCTCTTTTTTTAAAGCCTTTTTTTAACTTCCATGCAGGATGACATCCTCGGCCTTTTTGTTTTCTGACAAGACTGTGCAGCGAGGTCACTTTTTTCTGTGGGGAACATACAGATGTTCCANTAAATATTTCTTTGCCGCTTCTAGAAAGGCTTAAATGCAAGACTGAAGTTCCTATGACTTCTCTTTTTTTAAAGCCTTTTTTTAACTTCCATGCAGGATGACATCCTCGGCCTTTTTGTTTTCTGACAAGACTGTGCAGCGAGGTCACTTTTTTGCTGTGGGGAACATACAGATGTTCCACCTGGCATGGCATTGCTAGGTAACCTCTTATCACATCAAGATGCCAGCAAGCTGTTGCACTGCCAGTCTCTCTCTGAACACAAGCCACAGCAACAGTGATGAACATCATGAAAACTGTACAACTTATTAAACTGGAAATCAACAAGTCACAGCATCAGTGATCCTTGTGTAGGGGAATAGATATCAGAATTTTTATCCTGGCTTTAATTCTCGTTACAAATTCAGCTATTTCTCATTACTCTAGAGATATAAAGGGGAGAGTCTAAATAAAGTTTAGTCCTTTGTAGGATCCAACAGTAAAATCCTTCAGCTTATTAAAAAAATTAATTCAGTTTGGCATATTCTGTCTGTGTTTAACCCTTCTAAAGGATTCTTATGTAAAGGTCATTTTTAATTTCTTAACAATATCTCCCAGAACAGACTATTTAGGAATGACAGATTCTCCAATACTTAAAGCCTATGAATATATGCAATATATGCATGTCACTAAATTTAAGCATTTGTATTAGATTTAAAACAAACAGGCAGCTTACTAACCAGATCAGTACAAAAGCAGTTTCTGTAATCGAGTTGGCACCAGTTCACAGAAAATATAATTTGAAAAGGTTCACATTTAAATGAAACTTGCTTTTCATGCTCAAATGTCATTCCAAACTTCAAGGATGAGGTATTAACCCTTCATTCACTTTGATTTAATGAAACTCAGCACTGAGCTTGAATAACCTTGACTGCACCTACTCATCAAAATATAAAATTAAACAAAGGACCCTGTATTGCAATCACTTAATTCTAAGAAATACCAACCAAAAACATATGGATAAACCTACAGTTTGCAGTTAGACTTGTGCCCTCAGCCTTCATCATGGGTGGGGCAACCTAATCCCTAACTCTTTCAATTGTGTCTTCAAAAATGAGCCAGTCACCTCTTTCCAGCAGTGTTTTTCACCACATTTGGGGAGGCAGGCAGCTGGGGACTGTCTGTCTCCCCAAAAAAAGGAGCCAAAACTTCCCAGAAGGGGCAGGTAGAGCAGCTCCACTTCTAGCTCCCCCCCTTCGTGTATCCGAATGGAGGAGAGGATTAAGCTCTCTTCCACTCATTTAGGGCTCTGCTCCAGACAATGTTAATAAAACTATTCCAAATACAGAGCTTTTCTCTCTCACTGCCATCCGGAGGGACTTGGTTAGTCCAAGGGAAAATGACCCCAGTAGGAGTGAGCAGAGAAGTCAGATGTTAATCCCCTTCTTCCTACAATCAATCAGACCACTGGAAAATATGCAAACATATACAGGCACATAAAATGTGTGTAGGTGAGTACAGACTGCACACACACAGACATCTATCTACGCATCTATCTAGGCGTACATATATATACATATACAGATACACACAAACTCAACACATTTATGCCTGTGTCTCCACACACAACCTGATTGCCTCCAATTCTGCCTTTCTGTATAAAATACAGAAGGATATGGAAAGTAGCTTCTGGTGTATATATATTTATATGCACACATACATATATATACAGCATATTCATGCCGGCAGGAATATTAGAAACCCAGAATGATTTGTATCTTTTACTTTCCACTTTGCCCCATAGCCACCTTGTTTTGTCTGATACACACCTGCTGCTCACAGTCAAAAGCAGCAGGTATCAAAGGACACAAAAGTTGATCTATGCAAATTTGTTTGCAGTGTTAGATGTAGATGGGTCTTCTGTGAGCTCTATCCATGACGATCCTATGTAATTTCCAACAATGGAGCTGAAGAGTTCTCATGGTTTCCTCAACACTCACATTTCTTTTATGAGATGTAGAGCTCAAATTGGTATTTCTAAAACCACCACCAAATGCTCCTGCTGGGTGCTGTCCCAGTGGCAGAGGGTGGCCACACTGACCTGCTGTCAGCCACTTTGGCCGCACCCAGTGCCCTTTGCTTCCACGGGTTTTCTTCATTTTTCAGAACTATCTGCCTGAAATTTTTTTTAACAGGATGGTACTTCTCATTAGTGGAGCTTTTGAATTACTGAAAGGCTGTGTAACATTTAATTAGTCTTTATCTTTACAAGTAATAAAATGAGTACCTTTAGGTAAAAGAAGGCAGTCTCTGGCGTGCTGCTGGATAACAGCAAGTTTTTGATTTTCTATTCAAACAGCTATCAAACAGATTATAATTTTAGCTTCATTATTTGGCTAATTCACATTTCCTTAAAAGACACATGAGAGCAGGTTTATAAATATTGCAACAAAGAAATTTGGAGTCAACAGTAAAGAGAGGTTTCGAAGCTGACAGATCAGAACAATACTTGTAAAAATACAGTTTGTATTACCTATAAACTGTTTGGTGTTAGCTAGTTTCATTTAAATAGAAATATTCAAGGACTTCTGATACTTTTGCAATTTATCTGTTGATTATTGACACACCACATTTTTGTTTTCAATCATCTTCAGTATGATCATATCAATTTCAAATGTTAGAGGTCTCCTTTCAAAATTTATCAAAGTGTTTTGCTTTGTCAACCAACCTGACTGCAAAACAGAACCAAAACCCCACAACAATAACATAGATTTCTGAGTTTCAAAATCAGTTCAAATATAGTGTTAAGATTGGCTTCTCCAAAGGCATATTGCTAATTACTTCTCAAACCATCACTGTAAAATTTTCTCTCTTGAAATATATCTCAGATATCATATAAACTAGAGTGAAACCTTTTACCACATGAAAGATATTTGTGATTTACATCAGTAAGCAAATGGCCAGGAGTAGCTTATTGCTTAGTACCTGTATAGAGGTAGTGAAGTAGTACGGTGCTACTTGGCAGGTTTGGGTTTTTTTAGGGAGAGACACCCATGGCGGCCATCCTGATGCATTTGCTGGAGGTTCTGAGTGCATAACAAAGAATTTCACTGGACAAAATGTAACTAATTTGGTGCGGGGGATCGATGGACTGATGCTGCATTTTTCCCAGTGTCCCTCATAGAGACACTTTGGCAGAGCTCCGCCAGCACCCACGTGTGCAAGCAGCCTCACCCTCGCAGGTGGACACAAGCAGCCACTCACACACACAGTCTGTAAGCATTCGAGGCAGGAGGGATTCTTTGCATGGAATTTCGAGGCGTTTATTGGGTCCAAACCACAGACCGAGCACAAACGCACCCGAAGGGGAACAGAGGCAAAAAACCTCGAACAATCACACACGCGTGGTTTTATCCCGACGGGTCCCAGGGGCAGGCAGAGCA
>VYZQ01065640.1:0-52871 GCA_013400655.1 Mystacornis crossleyi
AGACACACAGTCATTCATCCATTTTTCTGGAAACCTAGAAATATACAAGTAGAAAAGGTATTGAGTTTTGAAAGTCTGGAAATCACAAGTTAATTTATCACTTTATCCTGACCCTTATACAAATAGGGCTTTCATCAATCTAATTATACAATATATTTATTTTACAAAAAACCAGAACTTGCAACATCCAGAAAGCTATATATTTTTAATTCTTCCTCACCTAATCTTCCTGTTACAGGTGAAATGTCCTTTGAGAACAGCTCAAGAAAGAATGTTTGTCTTTTAAGAATCAACACGATGTATTTCAGTGGTATTTTTTCTTTGACTGGATCTTCACAAAGTTAATTTCAACAGCAATCTTTTCTTAACTAAGGAGACCCAATATTGAAAGTACATTGAAAAAGGGGAAATTTCTTTCCAGTTTTATTATTAAGTTGTTCCAGAGGTTTCTGTCGCGGGGTGTGTCCACACCCAGAGCTGTCCCTCCGGTGACCCGGCTCCCTGTCCCCGCCGGCACCAGGACGGGTACGGCTTTGTCTGAGGACAGACCCCACCGATCCCGTGGGCTTCTTTTCCTCGCTCCTTGGGATCCACTCGTGTGCTGAGCACACCAGCAGGCATGCGACAACGGCGAGAAGGAAGAGAGGACTCTGAGAGGGGATTGCCGAGCAAGTTTATTGGGGACCCTGGCTGGGCCACCTCACCCTGGGGAATCTGCCTCTCACCCTGGGAAATCTGCCTCTGCAGAGCCCCAAACAGCGCTCAAACACACTCTTATTAAGGGGGGGTGGAGAAAGGGACAGGAGGTGAGGAAGGACCAATGGGGTAGGCTCAGGGGGTGGCTTAAGGAATGAAAGACACTTCTGGGAACCAATTCTCAGGAGAGGGGCGGGATTTCTGGGAGACACAGCCAATCACTCGACGCCCAGCCTAGGACTTTCTAGAAGCTAGGCTGGGTCCCGAGTTGACAGACATGCCTCCCAGGGAGGGGGGGAAGGCAAGGGACACGCCTGGAGGGAGGAACAACCAGGGGACATATCATCGGGGGATATAGGAAGGGGGTACATGGAACGAACCAACTGGGATAGAAAATGCGAACTGAATATGAAATATAAATGCAAACAAAAGGCACCACTACAGTTTCGAACTGATCCAAACCAAAGTCACTTTCGATAAAACAGAATATACTTTAAAAGATATTATTTATGATATTTCTACCACTGCTCCACAAAAGTATCAAATGTAATCATCCCACAACCTATCCTGAATGCCTATCAGCTGCTGATAACTAAAATATTTATATCACTTTGCAGTCATGATACCAAATGCCTTCAGATGAAACAGGGAACTACATATCTATCTACCACACTGGTAAAGAGCTTTAAAGAGAAAAAATGAACCAGAGGTATCCCTTAGAGTTCCAGGGGGGATGGGATTCCAAAAGCCCAGCTTTGCAGGAGCAATTGAATAACCATACCTGTTCTGATGCCCCAGAAAAGCCAAGGGCCCTGTGTAGGTGTCAGCATGGAGAGCCCGGTGCAGGACCACAACCAACTGTGGGTCCTTGTGCTGGGCTCTCTCCCCAGTCTGGGTAGGACAAAAAACGGGAAGTTTGCCCATTCAAAGTGGGGAAAACTAAGAGCACAGAATCAACTTCAACCATAGCAGAGTCTGAGTCTTACAAAAGAGCTTCTGGAGAAAGCTATATATAGACACAAAAGTAAACAAAAAACCTCCCTTGAAATAAAATATTTCAGATCAAGGCTACAGCAAAATTTCCTTGCTTCACATCATCCTGGCAACAATACTTTTCTGTAGGACGAAGCAAAGTGGCCTCTCTTTGGTAAACTCAGAGCTCAGGCTCAGAAATCAAAGCAGCCCAGTGGGGAAGTGGGGAAAACCACAGGTCTGGTTTTATTTGGAGAGTTTTGAGTCGTTCTAGAGAAGCAGACCAGAAAGTACTATTTCTAAAACATCAAGAACCCAAATTCAAGGCCCAGACATCCTCCAAACTTGAGGTTTGATCAAAGAATATTAGGATTCAATCCCAGTTCAATGAACACTGAGATGTGCCATGCCCATTCCTGTTGTCAGGGGCTGGGGAAGATTTCAGGCAGATTTCTTTCTCACAGGGCATGCACAGTGTGGGCAGCAGAAAGGCAGAATTTCTTGCTGTGCCATTGCCAGTGTGCTTTTTTTGCTGCCCAAGAGGAATTCTTTCCTCAGAGACGAAGGCAGGGTAACAGCCAAGGCCACGGGACAGCACAGAGACTGACTGGTAGTCAAAACTGCAAGGTCAGGCTTTGATACAGGGAACCTCAGGGGTAGGACCCGGCACCAGAGAGATGGTTCTTCTCTTCCCTGCTCTCCCTTGTCCATTTCACAAATGCTGGTTGATCCTTCTGCCAGACCATGACTTCAAGCCTTTGAGGTAAGGAGCCTGACTCTGACTGTTCATTCAAAACCTCCTGCCCTGCCCCATGCCAAAGGCTGTGTGCTGATATGAGAATTGCAAACATGGAGAAATGGTTTTAAAATCAACATTAGTCCCTAAGCTTTTCCTATGGTCAAACAAAATCTCACATACAAATTCTTCCACAAATTCTTGTTTTTTCTATCCAGTTCTACAGTGAAATTGAAGAATGGAGTCTAAGATCAGACAGCAGAATTAGTATCTTGAAGGATTTTGTGTCTCTAGATCACAAACAGTTTGGAGTGAGAATCCTGATCTATAAATTAACAGAGCCAGAGGGCAGCCATGGTCAGCTAGGTTTGACTTTCCGGCAGGATGCCAGCAACAAGGCTGCTCTGAATGAATATCCTGCATGAACCTGAGTGTAACTGATGGGAAAAGCATCCAATCTCTACTGCAAATGATGGAATAAATCATAGCCCTGACTTTTACTCCAAGAATAGTTTCCGCTGTTAAAGGTGAAGACTTACATGCAGTATGAACTCATCCAACTTCTAACTACTAATTCTTATTATATTATTGCCCAAAGGAGCTTCTGTTTCTGAATTTCTCTTCCTTATATAGCATACTTGAAAACCAGACTTCTCTTGACTTGTTGGTAAGCTAAGGAGATGGACTGCGCTGTAAGGCGTTTGCCAATCCCCCAGTCATTCTTGTGGCTCCTCTCTGAAAGATCGCCAAGTTTTCAACATCCTTCTTTAATTGTGGCCACCACAGCTGGATGGAGTGTTCCCAAAGCAGTTGCACCAATGCCAAACACAGCAGTAAAGCAATCCCTAAGTATAGAGACAGGGAATATCAAGCAGGCATTAGAAAGGATCCAAGGATTGCTTTAGACCCTTTGGCCACAGCACTGGAGTGAGAGATGAGACTCAGCCAATTATGCATTCAAGCCCTCAATCATTTTCCAGATTCCTGTTTCTCAGCCCACTCTATTCCATCTGGTACATAGATCTCAGATTTTTAATTTCCTTTACCTGTAGGATCCTGAAAAGAAAAATTACTTGCTATTTTCATTCTACCAAAGGATCCAAACCATGCTAACCTGGTTCTTCTATCATCTCCTAACACCAGCAGAGTGAAGTTCATCCCTTCTTACAGTCACTGCCACACCATTAAGCACTTCAGTGAAACAAATGGATCCCACTAGGAACACAACTATTTGATATATTTACACTTTAAACCTCTTTACAAATCTCACTTTGAAATTTGTAACTGAAACAGTTGGACTCCACCTTCTGTTTCTTATTTGATACTGTAACATTTGAGTTTATGAAAGAATATGTATGGGAGCAAGTTTAAGGGATATAGGAAGTTCTTCCATCAACATTAGTGTAATAATCAACCAGAGAGATTTCTTTTTTTTTTTAGTCCAACTGAAGCTGACCATAGTTAATTGCCAAAAAACAGTACTAGATGTCTCCACGTGATACATCACTTTAGTATGTTATTCCTTATATATTCCTTGCGTATCCTTACATTTCCTTGAATTAATATTAAATTATTAATGATCATAGCAATCTATTTAAAATATTGATCTAAATTTAGATGTCTTTAGCCTCTAGAACTTCCTCAGTGTTTCTTACCAGAAATAAAAATAAAGACCTAGGGAGCTCTTCAGCTTTGTACCTCTAGGATTTAGAGTTAGAGAAACCCAGTGAGATTTGCATATGTAACTTTAAAACCTGATTAATATACTCCCAAGTACCAATGAAGTGAAAATTTTTCCATTATCTAGAGAAAACACTCATCTTCTGTTTATTCATAAGATACAGAGAACATTCTTTTTATGCCACTATTATCAATTTTATCACAACCAGTGAGCCAATTGAACTCCTATGGATTTTTTAGTTTAAACTCTATTATCTTCTTTATTTATCTGATTTTTCAAGGGAGAATGTCCTAGTCAGACCTTCCTTGAGGCACCAGCATTGAACTCTAATTGGGCACTGGTGTGCAAAGCAGCAAAAGCAGTTTTCACACTTAGGAAAGCAAGGAATCCAAGCATCCTAAAAGAGATCTGGTGCACAGCATTTTTTCAGGCCACAAATCTACTGTGAGTATTCCAGTATTTTCTTATTCTCAAAAAAGCTCTAGGTTACCTTCTGCCTCCGTGGTGGCAGCCCCGCTCTGCACTGGTTTGGCTGCTGCCTCCCTGAAAACTTCAGATTCCCAGCAGTCAGCTGTCAAGGGAGATGCTGTTCCAGAACCGAGTTTGTGATTCTACTGAAGGTCATTTTCTCCCCGTGTGCAGGCGAGCATAGCCCGACGGGTGCATTAGAATAAACAGATGCTATCAGCACCAGCAACAAATTATCTTCCTAGGCTTTGTAATTTCTGTGGAGTAGCAGGTTGCAGCAAGTCAATTTACATTGAGGATGGAGAGGGAGGGAAGCAGAGGTGGCATTAGCAAGCAATTCATTACAAGGGAAAAGGAACAGTGAATTGGAGCTGGACAGCTACATTGTGAAAGAAGCCATTATCTGTGCACCCATATTGCTCCTAGTGAGGTACACAGAAAACCAGAGGTGGGGATATGGAGGTTTCACACCTGAAAGGGATTTGTGTTTTATGCTCAAGTGCAAAAAAGCCAGAGAGAGCATGTGCATATGGATGCAAATGTTCTGGGAGACATAACGGTCCACATGAAAAGCAGTTCCTTGCACCAGGACTTGGGGATATGCGGCAGCAGGAGGGGACAACCCACTCTTTGTTTGCTGTTTCCAGGAGAACACTTTTCTGCGGCTGAGATTCCAGTCCCAAAACCAGAGTGGTGGCATAACTGCACTCAGGAATCCTTCCACTGTTTCTCTGCAAGAATGGGAGAGCACATCTCCCTGTCTATTTTCAGATGCACAAATATTTTAACCTATAGTACTATGCATGGTTACCTGCCTATAAATCGGTAGAACTAGCAGAAAGACACAGAAAAACTTTATAACAAGACAAGGAATAGAGATCCATGTTCCTAAAACCCAACTTGAGGTCCCAGAGAAGAAGACTTGCTCGATTTCTGTGACCCAGGCTGGTCTCTGCTATGGTCAGATAGGGCACACTCACCTCTTTGTGCATAGAACTGCAAAATAAGCCTTGAAGTTTACGTAATTTCTCCAGATAAGGTACCCATTAAAGGCAAGTCTTACACCTCTGCTTTTAGCCATGGTATCTCTACACCCATTTCACACCAACACAAAAAGCCTGCACTGCTTTTTCCTAATATTTTCCTCAGTGTTTTAAGAAGAATTCGTATTTCTTATTAGGGCTGGGGAGCAATGAAACCATCTGCTGCAATCTTATTTGCAGAAGACAGCAGACACTCATTTCAGAACTAGTCTGGCTTTATCATCACAGTGAAAGACTGTTTCAGCATTCCTCTGCTGGGATGGAAAGACAAAGCTGCTACACATCTCCATGCAGGTGACTCTTCCTACCTCTAGACTCAAGGGAATTGTACTTCCCTTCCCATATACACTGGCAAAAAATATTTATTCCAGCACCCTGTGGCTCCAGCCCTGTCATTTTCTACTGCTGTCAAGAAAATATCTGCAAATACTGATGAGTTTTTATATTTCATTCATATCAATCCACAGGTGCCTACACAATCTGGTATTAGTTTGCATTTGCCCAGCCAAAAAAGGAAACTAATCTTACCAGTCCTGAAAGACTTCAGTACAAGTGTGAAGGGTAAGTCACTCATGAAACTCAGAGATATAGAAATTCTTTTAGTTTTTCTATAAGAGCACATTTATATTTTTAGTCTAGAGGAACACACAAAATTTAGTCATCAGTAACCTTTGCAGACTACATTAGAGCTAGAGGCAAAAAATTTAAAACCCCCAGCCACTCACAAAGCATTACAAATATTACTCTGTGTTCTCTACGTCATCCTTTAGGTATTTCTGGGTTTCCATCTGCTGTCCTGATCTCTCATTTACCTTATCTGACAGAGTGCAATGAAAATTCTACTGCCATTCTTTGTCTGATGTTCACTAAAGGTCTCCTAGGGGACATCTATAGACCGAGGGTTTCACTGGAGTAGGACCAATCTTTCCACCAAATGATTTGAGGGATTTCTCATGCCTTCTCCTTTCCCCTATTAAATAATTGATTCAGAGCAAAGAAATACATTCAGTAACATGACTAAAAACTAAGAGTTCTCAACAATTTCAAGTCAGTAGCATTTCAAATGCTAGGGAAGCTGAACACAGAGCTGAAAGCAATTGGTATAAATTTAGATTATTTTAGGAAGAGTCTGATGTCTCCTTTTCAAACTGCTGGGTAACTGTAATACAAACAAAATCAGGCTGCTGATTCTCTGATTTAAGATCTTGCAACATTAGAAATTAAAGAATCCAATCTCCTGACTCATTTCCGTGCCTTTGGACTGCTATCAAACCTGGGTGGGTGCAGCATCTCATCCTTCTAGCATAATATTTACAATATTCTGCTATTCCTCTCTCAAACCCTGTTGAAGTTTCTTGATTTTTCAATTCAGTTCAAAACAAGAGCAACACTATTTCTCACCTAATATGTGTTCATATTTTAGGCAAATCCTAAGTTGAAATGGCCTGTGATTATTTTTCAAGGGGCAGATCTATATATTGTATTATAGGCAAATCACTACATTGCTCAACATTTTAAGCGATGCTAAAAAAGAAATATTTGAACTTCTCCCTTAGCAGAGGGAGAAGTTCAAATATTCTCCCAAGAAAATTGGGCTAGCACGATTAAAGCACAAAAGTTTCCATAGCCAAAACATTCACATCTGGATGCTTTTAACTTAGTCAGCATGGCCAGACACCCACTTGTATCTGAGAGTTGTGCAATTCCAGCATGAAACTCAAACTCATACCATGAATCCAGAAGAAGCAGCCTAACACTCTGCCCTCACACCCTTTCTTGTAAATCTTTGGTCCTAGAGAACTTCTTCCAGCTCTAGGGTTTGGAATAACTTGTTTTCAGACCAAAGCTCTCTTCTCCAAACCAAGTCTTATATCCTGGCTGAGTTAGCTGGAGTTAAATCAGCATAAAACTAAAATAGCACAATGGAAAGTCAGGCTTACTGTTAAATCATGCTTCTATTTTTATCTGGCAAAGCACTTAAGCATGTGGTTGAGATGCACAGAACTTAAGCATATGCTTAAAGTTAGTCCTCTGTTTACATGCATTGTTAACCCAGGGCTTATAAATCAACTGATTTTGTGAATCTGGCTGAAATGTTGTGATTTTTAGAAGAAAACACACACTGCTGATCTCCAAATATATGAAGGGATCATAGGGTCAAGATGCAGAAACTTGTACCTCAAGCAGGAAAAGCCGGGTATTGGCAGTTGGGCCAAAAGCTCACACAAACCCACAGAAAGGAAAAGGAATATTTCCTAGTGAACTGCAGGACAACACAAAGCAGGAAACAAATTTTGAAGTTAAGCAGGTTCAATCTTAGTAGAATAGGGACACAAACATGGTGGTGCAGGTAAAACCAAGCTTTATCTAGCCCAGCAGTTTACATGCAACTCTGTCCAAAAGCAGATACTTAACAGGCACATGACACAGGCCATGCACAGAATGGTCACAGTCCCCCAGCTCCTGGCCATTGGCAGTGTAGGGACTTGAAGCAATCTCCAAGCCCACACAGGCCATTGTGTTTAGTAGTCTCTGGTGAATGGATCCTACAGAATTTTGACTTATCCTCTCTTAAATTTATTTCATTTTGCTATTTCCAGTATCTGTCATCACTTCCACAATAAAATAATGAAAAAGCATTCCTTTAATTCAATGCCACTATCCATCTAGTTTCTTTAGCACCCTTAGTTCTTATGTTGCAAGGACAAAGGAATGGTCAGTTCCCATTCACCTCCTCCATATCACTCATGATTTTATGAGCCTCTGTCAAATGCTTCTTCAGTTTCCCAGGCTGAGAAGCATTACTTTATTTAGACTTCTCCATAAAAGAAAGAGACATTTCATACTTCTAGCTACTCTTACTGCTCTTTTCTATGCTTTCTATTCCTAATACATCTTTTTTGAAATTGAGTGAACAGTCCTGCATGCAGCAGCCAAGAATGCAGGAGCACTACAGGAAGATCCACATCTCTGTCTCTTGCCTCTATATACTGCAGTGGAATAAGTTTTTTATTTTGCTGTCAATTATTCAAAAAAAGTCTAAAAATTTCTCTTTGACGTTTATAGGACTTCTAGTACTTGTCTGACATTTCAGGAAAGTGAGCAACCATTACTTTATTAATCATTTTCCTGAGTACAGAAACCACAGAAAACATAGCAACCTAGAGACAAAAATTATCATTTCCCCTGTGTTATTTATGTATATTAACATTGTCTTTTGTCTACCACTGTATTGCCCAGTCTCTCAAGATCTTTGAGAAAAGGACCAAAAAGGTTTAGTTTTCACTGTGGTAGTGATTTTTTGGCATGAATGACTTCCCTGCCCTCCCTACTAATTATTTTTTCCACGTACAGCTGTTGAAGAACATAGTTTCCCCTACCCCAGATACTCTGCAAGGACTGCTCTCACCTCCTCACCCCCAAAGGATCCCTAAAAGGAACAGGAACGTTTTCTAGTGTGAAAATTGGCTAGTTACAGCTATCTTTTTCTTCATACCTTGCTGAGACCTTTTCCAAATCCATTCAAAACCCCAAGCACACTATATTAAGTGTCACATGCTTTTCCAGATGCTTATTCATTCCTTTGAAGATCTACAGGGTTGCAATGCATGCCTTTAATTTACAAGGGTCGTGTTAGCACACCCGCAATATATTGTATTTAGGTATGCTGCCACTAAATCTGTTGTAATTTCCTTTCAATTTTTCCTGGTAGAGAAGCCAGACTTGAGTCACCTGCAGTTTTTTTTCCTCCCTGCTGGAACACTTTTTAGGATTGGTGTCACATTAGTTACCTCTGCTGGGACTGAGGCTCACAGAACCCAAAAGTTTAACACCAGAGCAATTTAGAACATTTGAGTGAATATCTTTTGTCCTGATGATTTGCTATTGTTCATTTCATTCATGTCTGTTTTAAAAGCTCTTCTGCCAACAATTCAGTCAGAGGCCATTCCTTGGCCTCAAACCGTGGAGGACTTTCCTGGTTGCTGTGCAGGCAGTGCTGCTGCTATCAGTGGGATTGCTGACCTCCATGGCTCCTTTCACAGCCTGAGCATTTGCTGAAGCCACCGGACTGTCAGTTCCTGTCATGTTTGAGGGAAATTTGTTACGATTTCCCATGGTTTTTGTGAGTCACTCCTCAAAACATTTTAGTTTGTGTTGCCATGAGTTTACATTTATCTTGTAAGAAATTATATTCTTCTCTGATTTCTTTGTTTAGGTGTTATTTCCTCTTTTTAAAGGACACCATTTTATTGTTCCTTCCTCCACTGCTTAACTGTAGTAACTTTTTGGGGGGTTAGGTGAATTTTGGGAACTGGTATGTTTCCTCCACTATACCGGCACAGTACTTATACTCTCAGTTAATTTTCCTACTCATTAATGCTATTAAAATAAATTAAATTCCTTAGTATTCCAAGGCTTTTGAAATAAAAACTCTCATGGTCTGGGGTTTTCCTAATGTTGTTATTCCTACTACAGTAATTAAATTGACTATGAATTGGTCACTATTGCCAAAGCCATTCTTCAGTGCAACAGCCATAATGTAAACAAGGTCTTAGTCAAAAATTACTTTTCTCTTTTACTGGTCTGTTTAGAAATGTAAATTAAAGTTTGCCCTCTATATCCTAAGTAGGATAAATCTTCTCCAGTCTATTTTCTTGCATACTGTCCATTGCCTCTGATCTTTTTAAAGTATTTCATAGATATTTTCACTGCCATGGTCAGCTGTTTAAAAGGATGAGTTTATTAGAATTTTTTTTTTTTAATTTGGCATGGCAACATCCAAGCCATAGAGAGTGGGTGGCAAATGATGATACAGATAATTGATTTATCTTATTGGACTCTGATTTCCAACTGACAGTGAGTCACTCCTCCAATGACAAAATCTATTCCTGTTATTTCCACATCATGAGTATCCTGTTGGTGCAGTGTTGGTACTGATTAGCTTCATTATTCAGTAAGATTTCTGTGGGGCCAGTACAGTGAAATTCACCTTACATGCATTTAATATTTCTAGGAAAGCAGATATATTTTCGGTCTTGGTCTGCATGTGCCTCATTTAACTGGGGATTTGCTTAGACTCTTGGTGTCTATTCTGTCCTGCCATGAAGGCACAGAAGGAAATTTGCCATCAGGATGAGTGTGTTCTTCTCCAGGATCTCATGGCAAATAATTTTGAAGACTCTCCCAGTGTTTGTTTTCATTCCCAGTGCCACCAACCTGGCTGCCCCCATTTCAGAAGACATCATCCCTCCCATCCATTTTTGAGCATCTCTCCTGTTTCTAAGGTGTCTTTCCTGCTTCTTCCCCCACCACTCCCTCAGACACACAATGGGTCTCTCATTGTCTGGGACAAATATTTCTTGAATGCTATAACGGAGCTCCTGTTCTTTACCATCCTCTCCTATCAAAATGTTATGTTCTGCCTCCCGGGCCTCTCCCTTGTATTTCTTGCTCACACAACCATGACCAGACATGGTGCACAAGGAAGGTCACCAGCCCCTCTCCAGCATGCTCTCAAAGGCTGCCCAGACACCACAAGATACACAGCCCCCAGAGCATGGGCAAACCACTACACGCTCCCTTCCTGGCCTCGCACTCCCAGTTACCCATCCCACACAGCACCACAGCCTGCCTCTTCCTCCTCAGCAGGACTGTGGTTCTTCCAGCATGTCTGGGTTCAGTGGATACACAAAGTTGCCTTCTGGCAAGAGAGAGAGGGGTCACATGGACAGTATCTTTTGCACATATGTTTACTCATTCAGTCTGAAACACGATTTTACAGTTTTCCTCATTGTCTCCTAATTGAAGCACCAACAGCAAGTCAAGCCAATTCTCCCAGCCAAATCTCTTCTAAATGTTCATTGTACATTCAGAACCCAGAAAACAAAGCTTCTCTTACCACACACCTAAAACTAGCAAAAAAACAGGCGAACATGTGTTTTCCAGAGAGAAACCTTGGTGCTTATACATCCTCTCACCACAGTCCTCACTTTCCTGTGCTTAGGGAAGTTTTCTTGTGTTTAGAAGCCTACCTTCTGGGGAACACAATTGTGGTTTTTGCAATATTTTTATTTTCTAAAGACTGACCCTGTGTTTAATTTGCAGAAATCACATGGTACAGAATAGATCAGGGAGCTTAGCACAGAGGCAGGAGGTACCTTCAACCCTTGGTCAATTAAACATGAAATGTAAAACCTGGCAAGTATTGCATTTAATCCTCTTTGCACCTCTTAGCCCCCTGCCAAGGATCAAAAGTACTTCTCTTCTTAAAAAGAATAAAAGATTTCAGAACACATCATCAACTCCTCCCTTCAGCCCTCAATACTGACAGTGTTATCTCTATACACAAAGCTTCTCCCCCTTTCTCCAGCTTGGCAACAAAACCCAAGCTCAATGAATATTTTATATGTGTGTGGTTAATGGAGCATTCTGGCTCCAGTCCATTAGGAACCTTACACAACGGTGTATTAACTGCTTCTCAATGTAACATTTTGAGTCTGTCCAAAGGGGATGTGTGTTTGCCAGTGGAGCCAACACACTATTATTGTCCTGTCAGCCTAGTTCCTGTCTTTGGTTGAAGAGCAGGGTCCCCTGCCACAGCAATTTGCCACCATTGTGCTCCCAGCAGCAACCTAAGAAGATTAGCTTGGCTCCAAGCTCTATTTTCCCCTTTGTATTTTAAGGTCTGTACCTCTTGTGGGGTGGGGAATGCCTGCAGTCTTTCCCCTTCAAAGATATACACAGGGACAAGCAATCACATCACAGATTAACATAAGGGTAAATATAAAGCAGTTGAGATCTTTAGTTGTAATGGAAACCAGGTCCTCATATTTTTTTATCAACTCTGAAACTGGTAGCCTTAAAGTCTACCTGATTGACTGAAAAATATTGGTAGCAGATTGAGAACATTGGACAAAGTACTTATTACCTTCTCACTTTAAAAACCTCCTTTGTTCCTCTGGGCCACCACAGGCAAAACAACATCTCCATCAAAACCAAAATCAGTACAAAGACATCTCAACAGTCAGTTGGGCACAGGTCACTCCCCTTAAACCAGGGACAGTGCAATTCCACCCTCCACAGAGACAATACCATCGTAAATGGTAAAAAGAAGCAGATGTTGGATTTCTCAGATGAAGAGCTGTGTGAGAGTTAGGGGTCCAGATCTGAATGTTCCCCTATGCCTCCCAGACTGTTTGTGGAGTGCATGGGAGCTTCCAAAGAGTGAATCATCCCAACCTAAGGCAGATGTCTAGAGTAGGTAAGGTGAATGGCATGGGCTGTTTATCACTCCTCACTGAGTAAAGAGGGAGTCTAGATGACAATCTTAAACTTTATGTCTAAGTTTTAGATAACCAAAATCAGGTGAGACGATTCCCAGCCCCAAGGTTTGCAGACTCATTACAAGGTGAGCCACAGACCATGACAGACTTAGGGCAGAAAAAAACAAGATAAAGAAAAGTGCTGATGTGGAAGGACTGATCTCATTCCTTCCTGCCTGAAAGAGATAATGTTTTAGAAGGCAAAGCCCATCATTTGCTCTCTCACTGTTGCTGAAACACAGTGGAAGAAAGGGAACACCATTGCTGGACTTGCTAGGATGCTGTGCTGGACTTGCTAGGATGCTGTGGTGCTTTCTACAACATCTGTATGAGGCAGCCACCACCCACAAGGGGCTTGGGTATTGCAGGCCAGTAAGCAAGGCCCAGAGGAGGCAGGGAGGGACATCTGGCCAAAAAATAAATGAGGTGAAGGCTTTCAGTAGGTAGGGATCACCTCTAGACAAACAGTTCCTCCTCATCCAGCAGTGCCTGCACACCCATGACTTACTCAAAATGGGCAGTGGTGGAAGGGTCTGGAGCTGAAGGATGTGGGGAAGTGTCTCAAAGACACATAATTAAGGGAAGCTCCATGCAAACTTTGAAGTAATCTCCCATTGCAAGGATTTGGAAGAAAAAGCAATGGTTTCCCCGAGTGCACTGACAGGATCACCACCTCTCATAGTACTCTTGAGAAAGGACAGGCACCACACAAATACAATCAAAAGCCATAAATCTGACTGACCAGAGGCTCAGCTGCACTGAATACAGTTCTGAAGTCAGGTTATTTCTCTGTTCCAGAGGCACAGGCAGCAAATCACTCATCCCACCAGTAGATAATCCAGTTACCAGCCCTCCCTCTTCTCCCTCCCAGATCTCTCAGCTCCCCCCATGCCCCTTAGCGCTATCATCAATGGAAAGTTTTAGAGAATTAGCTGAAAACAACCGAAGTGCCTAATTGACTGAAGAAGGGAAATGGCAACTTCCATCATCTCAAAAAGCTGCACCTTTCTCCTACTCACCTCAAAGCTGAATAAAGGAATTAAAAACACAGCCTGGGGCAGCCATCAGAGATTTACAAGAAGCAGACATTAGTTCTAACTCTAAAGGCTGGGTGTGTGCATGAGCCAGGAAGAGCAAACAGAGAAAGGGAGCAGAAACATACAGTCTTTGCAGTTAAAGAGGAGGAAGGAGAAGGAAAAAAAAAAGGAAAAAAAATCAACAACCTTTAAGCCCTTCCTAATAAAACAAAAATCATCCTGGCAACATGAAATGCTACCCTACTTTGTTTATTTATCGACACAAAGAAAGAAGCAAGTTGGCACCTCAGAGGGTATTAAATCCTGGTTTTTTGCTGACTGAATGACCTCAGCTGAAATATTTTCCATGACAAGAGCCCAGAAGACGCTGGCACAGTGTCAGACAATAAGATTTTGAGTGTATTTACATTCTATCCATGGCCCCAGGCGGTTCCAAACCCATAGGCAGGTGCTGCCTTTATCTGTTCTTTGCTCACCTGGCTCCCTAGCAAAATGTTCTGAGACCTGTGGCTCAGCTGCCTTAACTATTTGCTGCCTGGTGCTCAGAAAGCTTCAGAGACATCTGGAATCCTGGCAAATAGAGATGGAGACACTGTTTGCCCTCAAAGCTGACGACTGAGTGGTGTGTAAGGCACTCTTGCCAAAAAGAAGAGGGGAAAACAGCGGTGATGCAATGGTAAAAGACAGCTAAAAACAGATTAATTCATGCTGAGAAAAGTGATGCTTTTTAAAAAAAGGAAGAGAGAAGGTGGTTCTTTCAAGGATGCACTGCGTTTTCCATGACTTGGGATCTTTAAACTAGGTCTGGAGAGCTCTCTAACAAGCAGTGCTCAAGATCCTGTAGATGATCAGAGGAGAGGGTCACAATTCTACAACTTCAAGCCTTGAAGTCTGTGCAGGATAATATTCCACTGTCAAGCAGAGGATACTCAGCAACCCACATCTGTAAAGCAGTGGGCAAAAGGGAGGGAGGCAGGCTAAGCCGCAAAGAACCACAGTGTTCTGCCTTTCATCTCCATGGCACAAACTCCCCACATCGCAGGCTTCCAGCTACATTCTCCCCTAGACCAGCTCCTGACCTGGTCTTCAGCAAAACAATCTGTTCCATCCCTGCGGTGGAAACGGCCTCCTCTTTGCTCAGTTTAATTTGGCTTCTCGTGCACAGCTCCTCTCTCTTGAGTAATAAGCCTCCAGGAGATGCTGTGAGAGGCTACGCCCTTCATACCGCCCAACCAGGAAGAATGATAATTGCACTTCTAACAGCACCATGTACAAGGCAGCCACCAAAGCAGAGGAAGCCCGAATTAAAGCAGGATAAAAAGGAGGGGCTTTACCCTCTACCTAATAAGGTATTATTCATGCTTTTGGAAAGCTTCTTGCAGAGAGATAAAAACAGACATAATGGGTATTCATAAGCAACTGCCTCTGGAAAAGGAAAGGCCTGCTTGCCATCTCACCCCCACTGTCAAGCTGGACTCACCTTCTACTTTTCCAACCTTCAACTCCCCCTCCCTTTCCTACTTTCTTGCCACGTGTCCTTGTTTAACCTGTTTTGTACCCAAGTCAGCTCCCCCTTGCCCTCGTGCATGGCTCAGATCTGACCCACTCACACACATCTTCACACCAATTCCTCCAGTCCCATCACCTTCACCCAACCAAGGAAAATTACCTTTTTCCTTTTTTTCCCCCTTTCTCTCATTCCTGTCCTCCCCATAAAGTTCTTAAACTCAAATTCACTCCAGGCCTACTGTGTGCAAATCCTTTCCCTTTTCATACTCCTCCTCCAGCCCACACCCACCAGGTCACTCATGCCACTCCACATCTGAAAGGATGCAGACATCTGCTAACTGTGCTTGTAACTGTATTTCTGTATTTGTCTGGCCTCACTTTTCACCCAGGAAACAAAAATGTGACCTTACCTTCCAACAAGTTTATCATAATAAACTTCTACTCATGAGCCCAAAACAATGGTGAGTTTTAAACATCTTCACAAAGTAAATTACCCTCTGCTCACTTATATAACCCATCACTGTCCTTTTCAATCCTGTCCAACTGGTTATCATAGCACATGAGCACCTTGCAGCCTTTGCCTTTTCTGAATCTGTTCTGTGCTAGCTGGGCAGGACTTGCCGTGTTGGGAAGCACAGCTCCAGGCACAAAATCAACCAAACAAGAAACAAACCCTGATTATATATCGCAAGGATTTTGGGTGCATGGCAAATGGACTCCTAGAGGAATTTTCAAAGAATACTAATAAAGGTAAACATATCAGTCCCATCAAAGTCACAGCAATTTGGGTACCCAATGAGCAAAGGCCCTTTGAAAGCTCTGTAGGCATCTTCAGGCACTAAAATCCCTTTGGAAACAAGTCATGGAAACTGCACCTAGGTTATAAGTGTTTAACCAGGTCTGTGGGCAGCCCTTTGGTGCCTATCCTGGAATAAGATCATATGCACACACACACACCCCAAGACCACCACACAAGTAGATGTACAGAGAACTTTTCAAAGCTGTCACTTTCCTGGCTCTACACTCCCAACAGACTCATTACAGACTGGTTTAAAAAACAAACCACAACAAACAAAAACCCAAAAATCCCTCAACAACCAATCAATCAATCTGCAGGCCTCCTGGGATGAAATAAATAAGCTATGAAGAGCTCCTCTCATCTCGAACAGAAAGAATAAAAATGAAATTAAACAGAAGACTAACCAGGTACTGCACATGGTATCTGCCACCTTTCATTCTCAGCAGGAGCTCTGAGTGATGCCTGCACTCAATGTTGCTGCCACTGTTCAACCCAAGGACATCTTTTAAACAATGCTTCACTGATAATCCTGTAAGGATTTTCAGCTCTGTCCTGCACAGCATTTTAATTACTCACACTGTTTCATGAGCTCAATCATTTAGAGAAGGTATTTTCATCCCACTAATTGTAGGTTTCCCAAAGGACTCAGTACAGTATTTCATATCCTCAGTGCTATTAAATGCATTAGGAAAGTATCCAGACTTCCAGAAGTCAAATTTTTTTTGTGCATGCATATGTTTTAGGAGAGGAAGAGGGCAAATCAGGTAAAAGAAGATTTTTTGGCGTTAAACAAACAAGAAATTTCAACTGTCAACTTTCAAGGAAAAAAAAGTTCCAACAGACAGTATTTCAAATAATGTTACAATAGACTCATTGAAGTCAGCATCAGGTCTGGAACCTGAAATCTCTAATGCTAGCCACATGCAGGTACAACCCTGCACTGGGAAAAGCAATTCCATTAGTTAGTAGGTAGAGGTTATATCTGTATCTGTAATGGCACCCAGCCTAGGGAGCAATTCCCAGCCTCCCAGGACAGGTAGTACAGAACATCTCCTGCCGACACTGCCCAGGGCCAGCTTGGCTCTGGAGCAGAACGGCCGTGGCCACAACGTGTGGCACTTGGCCTTGTGACCATAAGACACAATAGTTTCTTGTGTGTGTGTGCTTGAAGTCAACACGCCTGAAATAATTTGGGAGTTGTGTGGCAGCCCACGAAGGCGATGATCTTCCTGCCTGGCACTGAAGGGCTGTGCTGCAAGGCCTGCAGGAGGAGGGTGGTGGTACGGTACAGCCAAGGCCTCAAGGTCTAGGATGACACAGAAGGGCTGCAAGGGGCACATGGAAGCCAAACACCACAGTGCTGTGCTGCCTTATGGGAGCAGTCCTGCAGGACACTTTCTGGTGGAGTCTCTGGCTGGTTCACCCCAGTGCCAGATACAGAACTGGGCTGGGAGGCTGAGATGTCTGGCATAGGTGAACCGCGACATTTACTGCAGGCTGTCACCTTAACAGGCAAGCCTTGAGAGCCAGAGACCCACAGCTTCCAAATGCAGTAACTAGAGCCATGTATTTTTGAGGAAGGAAAGAATGAAGGTTTCCAAGTGTATCTGTACAGCATATCTGAAAGGTAATAATTCCATGCTACTGCATTCCCTGGAGTGGTGGTAACGTCAGCCCTTCCCTCCACGCCAAGGAAATTTAGATACAGCCCAAGGAGAAAACTGCAATTCTAGTGGAAAAAGGGCTGAGATCTGCCAAGTCCCTGGAGCTCACCACACTGGGACGGGTATGGAGATACAGCAGGTGGGGCATCTATAGCCCAAAGGAGAATCCCTTTTTCCAGCCACTTCCTATCAGGTACAAAGTGCTCTAAAGTGAAGATAACATGCAGCCTTGTGTTCCATGATCCTGTAATGGTGGAAAAGGCTCACAAGTGCTGTCCCACAGATGAAGGCACCTATATATGAGCTGGGTAATGGTAATCCTCAGTGTAGATGCTCTTAGTTATGAGAAAAGCAGGTTTGGCACTGTGGCTCATAACGGGGGCTGTGAGCTGATCAGCAATAAATTATTGGATTGGTGTACCTCAGCTGTGACCTTGAATCTTCAGGAAGAGAAGCCTCCACAATTGCGATCTCTGGGCTATTGTGGTATGCAGATCCCAGGAGGGAAGTCTGGTTTACTCTGGGTCTCAGCAAACGAGAATCTGCGTCACAAAACCTATTATCAGAATTGGCATTAACCAGCAAGCATCTTATTAGTTATCTCTGCAAAAATACACAGGTGAAATGGCCCAGACAAGCCAGAAGACCCCTACCTGCATAAGAAATACCCGTGCTGATGAGAATTGGCTGCTCATGACAGGAGAACACACTTCAGCTCTTCCAGTGCTGAAGAACAGACATCCTCCAGCAGCTCCTTTTGTTGCTCCTTACAAGTGTTTTTCGATGACAATTAAAGGTGATGGATCTTAGCATGAGGTGAGAATTAAACTCAATGGAGTTTCACCAAGCAGAAATAAAAATAAGGACAAGACAATCCACTGGGAATTCCCTTTGACTTCAGGTGTGTTTTCACTCAATAAGGTCATGTGGATTGCAAGGACAGGACCACCCAAACCAGTTACCTCAAATACTGACCTGTGGGTCCTGTCCTGACAGCAATTGTATCCTGAGAGAATTCACTTTCACTACTCACAATTCTGCACCCTGGAACTCTCACCTGGCACCTCTGACTGAGGTGGACCTAGGAATATTCTAAAAATGGAGCTTTTACATCCCCCGCAGGGGTACAAAGCACAGAGTAAACGGTGTGACTCAGATACTGCCTGGAACATGTAATGAGGATATTAAACTAGATCATCGTTTTATAGGTTACCTTATTTTTAATTGAAAAAAAAATAAAGAAAACACAGAAGCCAACCAACCTACATATTTGGCCTTCGGATGAATTTTTTTTGTTTTACGTGACAGCTTTTTCCTCTACTTAAAAATTTGCATAAATACTGTCAAGACAGGACATGCATGGTGAAGAATATGCAAAATCCTGAGCTAAGCCCAGCTGCCTCTCCCACTGTGCTGTGCCAGGACAGAGCAGCAGGACTAGTACTGGAAGCAGCCCCTCCTTCTGCACGTCACTAGGTCAGGGACATGGTCCTGCTGGCACAGAGCCCTTCAGGGAGCCTTTCTTAACAGACCCCACACAGAGAACCTAGTTTGGGTTCACTCAGCCCTTTTCCTGCACGGTCCTCGTGGTTGTGAAGGGGGATTTGCTTATTTTCCTGGGGAAACTGACAATGAGAAATTTCAATGTGACCTCCCCTGCCAAGAGGGGAGAGCAGGCAGGGAAAGCACGGCAGGGAAAGCCAAGGATGCTGGAAGGAACGTGAGGTTGTGTTTACCCACACAAGGACACCCTGCGTGATTTCACGCAGAATTAATTCAGCTCGTGCAAACTCCCGTGCAGACGCTTACTTGTGGTTCAGGGAGATTTATCTCTGCTAACAAGATTAGCAAAGGTTTAAGCTAAACCAAAAGAGAAGAATGCACACAAGCACATTCACAACTTAGAAAACAAACAAATACTGAGAAATCTGCCTTTAGACATGGCCAAAGCAACCAGAGCTCCCTTCCCAGCAGCCCTTGGCACATAGAGCACGTTATCTAATGCCATCCTCTTTGCTGCTCTTCCTGCTGCACCCCTACCTTACCACCCACTCAGAACAGAAAATTGCTGCACTTTACACCTACGTGCTGCTAAATAACCTATCTCAGTCCAGAATTTTGCCCAAGTAGCCACACTAGAATATGAAGAGGTGTGCAAAACAGATATGAAAATTTTTTTTTGTCCCTCTAAGAGGGCAGTGGACAGCAGAATGTGCCTGTGCTGTGAGAGCCTGACACTGTGCTGCAGTAGAAAAAGACAAAGGCAAAACAGAGCTCCAGCTGCTACCCCACATTCAGCACAAGGAGGCCATTGCTCAAACCAGGTTTTACCAAGGCTTCCAAAATCCCTACTGGTGGGAAAACACTTCCCGTTTAAACAGTCCCTTTACAGTGAGGACATTTGCACTCATTAATTGAGAGGGCATTTGCTGCCTGTCTCAGTAATACTGTTGCCATCTGTCCCGAGCTCTGCAGCAGTTCAGCTGGAGGTGCCATATGACCCAGCAGAGAAAGCAAAGTCTACTGCATTCTCCTGAAAGGGCAGGGTGGATCTCCATCTGCAGGGTGTGATTGCTTTGAGATGGAATTTGGTTGGGACTTGGGGTAATAGCAGGAGTCCTGTGATGTTCATTCTGAAAAGGTGAGGATGTTGGGTTTACATTTTTTCCAGAAGGTTAGGAGCTGTGGTGAGCCTAATGATTCTGGCATGTCAGCCTGTGCTACCTAGGGGGAAGAGCACCACCTTCTGAATTACCAAGTCAAATTGACTGCAGCAATCAACTTCTCCTTCTAAGTCCCCGTCCAATAACAAACAGGCCCAACCCTGCTAAACTCATGAGATCATAGCCTAAGGCAGTGTAGCTCCCTGAGACATCACGGCCTCGCCCATCATCTGCAAACATCAGTTGTGCAGGGATGGTGTGGATCGCTCCCAGATTTTACATACACAGAGATCTCTGACCAATGACATAAGCCCACTAGAAAGTGCCTGCAGCACCTCTCCAAGGTGGTAGGCAACCAGCAGAGTCAGGGAAATAAGGACAGAGCAGTGGAGTCATCAGGAACCTGCCCCTTGTGGATCTCTAACCTCTCCTGGCTGGCTCAGAGTGAAAACCTCTTGCCCAAACTGGTGTTTGTCATTCAAAGCTGCCTTTTGTGAACCGTGCCACACCAGTGCTTTGCTGCTGCTCCATTCTACTCTGGGTAACATATTCATCTTCTCATCATCACCTTAGAATCTATTTGCATTGTTAAATTGCTAAAAGAAATTGGTTTTCCCTTCGTACCTTCAAATCAAAGCTGCTGGAACTGGAGATCTTTCTTCTGTTAAGGCATGTTACTAACACTTAATAGGTTTCTCAAATGCATAATCCATATCTTTCACTTCATAAATCATAGTCTTATTGTTCTACAATTCATGCCTGGCCCATCACCGAATCAAAAAGTTCTCGCTGACTTTTTCTTGAATCTGGCCTTTTCATAGCATTGATTCTCTGACATCAATGCAGGAACCTACACCCTGCTAACAGAACTAACTTTATCGATCCACACCTTACACATGACAAAACAGAGGTATGACAAGCAGCAGAGGTTCATGAAGGTCAGGCTGTGACTTCTCCTGATATCAGAAGGTCTGAACTCTGGACCTAAGACAGTTCTTTAACCACTTTCCACCAACTTTTTTTTCCATGAGATGCTTTGCAACACAAAACACATGAAACAGAATGAATAGGAGAAAAATAGCTAATAATCTCCTAAGAAGAGCAAAAGGGTTGTAGCTGGTACACCTGATAAACATTTCAAAAGTCGCATCATCTTGAGTGTTCTGCTTGACAGCCTTGATCCTGGAAATTAGTTCCATTCAATAGTTTAATGAAGAAAATCACATTAATTAATTGACAATATGTATGCTGCTTCTGCAGGCAAAAAAAAAAAGCTAAGATGAGCTAACATTATATAGAAGAGAAGATCAAAAATCAAAATTATTTTGATAATTTGTGAAAAGTGGGGGCAGGGGAATGTAATATAGTAAAAATCAGTGCAAGGTACTATGCTTGTAAAGGCATCCTTCCCGCCTGCTCAGCACAGGTAAGCTCTCTGCTGGATTGCCTGTAGCCTCATTCACCCTTCAAGAAATATGTGGATAGATCTCAGAGTCCAAGGAAAATCAGAAATTTGGGAAACACCATCTCCAGCAAACACATGAGCTGGGGAGTTTAGGCAACGGGACAGCTGGTTAAAGGGAGCAAGAGGGATGTCCTCAACTGTGTAAAAGGCCATGCAAGAAAAGGCTTCCAATCAGCCCATCATCAGTGGCTGTATGAAAAATTCAGTTTTGATTCCTGGACCCATTTCTGTACCAATTGCATACTTTATGGTTAAGAAAGAAGCTTGAAATGTAATTTAAGGGTAATCTAAAGGTTAAAAAAGTTGAAGTTAAAAAAAAAAAAACAAACTGAGAAAAGTTGGTCTTATGTCATGATTTGGCTTGTGCTGGGTGGGAAGATTCAGGATTTTTGATCACCATTTGGCAATGCTTACTTGCTTGCCTAAAGGGTTTTTACATGGCACCAACATTTTATCAACCACGTTACCTCCTCCCATTGTCTGTGTTTTCACTGACATGCGTATCTTGAGCCTTGAGCAGCTTTCCAAAGCACCCAGGCTGCACAGGGGACATAGAGCCCCTCTCCTATTTTATTGCAACTCAGCATCAAATTCCTCCTTATCTCTCTGCAGCACTTTCTAAAACTCAATCTGATTTACTCTGCAGTAACCTATGTAGGCTTTGCGGTGCGCTTCACCTCCCAGATTTCACTCTCTGTGCCCTGCAAGCATCAACATCCACAGTAAATTTTCCCTCCAGCTAGGAGCTTGGCTTTCTCTCAGAGCAGTCTCATTTTCCTACCTTCATGCACACTTACATTTCCTTAATCAAGAGCATGAACTTCCATTACACAGGAGAGTCTAAATGACAAGTGTTAAAGTCATTTTTTAACCTATTCTCATTCAGGAGATGCCCTACTTCCCTGCAGACCAGGCACTGCCTCCAGCCTACTCATGAATCTGTGCCCTTTACTGACACCAGCATCTCATTTTTATCCTGATTTCCAGCTCCTTGTAGACAAAAGAAAAAAAATAGCAACGTGTGTGGATCACATCTAAAACCACGTGCATAAGTTCAAAGATAATTAGCCTTTTAGTTGCTAAATGCTGTGCGAAGCACACAAGTAACAGCTAAAACTGATTTTAATCTTTGCTTAGTTCTTTTGCCAGAGAGTCCCATTCATAGTGAGACAGCTGTCGAAATATCTCAGCCCCTTGGGATGAGGAGACAGGGGAGCCTCTTGCAATGCTCGTGGGTGACCTCAGCTGGCTTCTCCCACCGAGAGCTGCTTCCAACTCATTTGGGGCAGAGGATGCCAGAGGGGCTAGGCCCGCAAGTAAATGCTTTATCCGTGGAGGACAAAAATTCTATCTTTCATTGGTTCGGTTAGCCTGTAATAAAGTTGTTACAGAAATTTGGGTAGTGAGAGTGGCCAGACTGATGCAAAATAATGGCCATATTAGTGAGGAAGTACATGGATTTACACCCCAATGCCTTCACACTGGCCAGAAGTGAAACCATCAATCACTGCATCCTTCACCCTCTATGACAGTAAAAAGAGTCTCCCTTGAGTCAAAAAGGCTCTGAACAGCCAGAGGACAGCTGCAAACAGTGGGACAGTCACATGACTATACCAAAAACTCTGGGGTTGGGCTATTATTTCTTCTTTCACAACACCTTATCACAGCTTTACTGTCTTAGAAGTTCCTGCTTGCAATATAACTCCTTAAAAATAAGTAAATAGAACATTTTTTAAAATAATCTCGAATTGCCTTCTGTGAAATGTGATTAGACATTAGTGCTTTCTACACCCAGGAGTGTTCATACATACATACAAAGGGATGACACCAGGACCCAAGAACAAAAAAATTAATGACTCTTCCCTCTGCAACAAGCAGTACCCTACCCCAAGGTCCATTTATCTCAGTGTCTTAATATTCTCCAATATTTAGGGAACTAAGACATTACTCTGCAGTCAGATGATACTCCTGCATATGGGATATGTAAGGCTGTGAGATGGGAAGGGACCAAACAAAAGAATATGCTTGTGTCTGTGGTGTGATGACAAAATATCCTTTGCTCCTCCTCAAACAGGCTGGTGCACTCCTCAGCTCCACACCTAGGCTAATTATCATTTAAGGATTAAAATGCTCATTATGTTTTGGGGTTTTTTTATTTTTTCTTGACCAGTTTCTCTCTTACTGGCCCTCGGCTTCTGAAATATAGGAAGTAGCATAAAAATTTTATTATTTTCAATATGTTCCTGACACCTAATCAGGCAAGGGTTTCCATTACAATTGCTGGCTAGTTCTTTTCTCCCTTAGAGCCTGGGAAACCATGGTCTTGTGCGAGGAAAGGGGATGAGAACCATGAAACAGAGCTGGGAGAAGACACAAATTGCAAGAGACATTTGGAAAACAAAGTCACCACAAGACAAGATTTTCCTTTCAGGCCTGTGTTCAGACCATCTAAATTGTCAGTCAGTCCCTCAGCCAAATATTTCCCAATAGGTGGCTCTCGGTGACTCCCTGCTCGACACCACACTCAGAGACTTATGAAAAATTCAAAAGCCTTACAGATAGCAGGGAGTTTAATTTACCTCCCATTTACCTGGGCTGCACAGTTAGCTGATAGACTGCAGAGCACTTTGAACTGGGAAAGCTCTAGACAGAGGAGTATTAGAGCTGGTAATAAAAATTATCACGAAGAAAAGGCTTTTTTAATTTTCTATCACGGCCCCTATAAATGCAGTATCTCCAAGTCTAAAAGACTGTTACCTCACACAAGATTTATAAAAGACTGATCTTGAATAAAGAGCCAACAGGACTCAGAAATCCTACCTAAGAAGAAATAATATAAAGGCTTGTCTAGAAACAGATATAAAAAATAACAACAAATCCATTTGTGATCCTTCAGGCTTGCCTGCAAGCCTTATAGTCCCCTTCCTAGGAGTTCATACCCACACTATGATTATACAAGCCTTGTCTTGCAAAATCAAACAAACCCCACAGTCTTTCACGAGACAGGTAATAAAAGCATGACAGTTTTGTCCTCAACACTGTTACTTTTCCCAATTTGATATACCTTCTCCCAGCTTGCTCATCCAAGAAATTCTACCCTTTCCTTCTGGAGTAAGGCTGGTGGTTGCTGAAGGCCTCCTACAGCTCACCAGTGGTCTCAGCACATGCAGGATACAGCTTCAGATCAATGCCCTCAGCTGGAAGGATAAAAATACAAATAAATCAAACCACAACCAAAAAAACCCCAACCCATGGCAACCCAGAAGAAAGCTTATAGTCATTATATTCATCTGCAGGATGTGAACTTCCATGTGCTTACTGATTTCTCTTATTAAGCAATCATCAAACTGTGATAGGAATTTTTTTTGCAGGAAATGAGAGTACAATGTGTTCATAAAAACCCCCCACACCAATAGAGCAGGCAGCCAGTACAAGTCACTTGACATTTCAGGAAATTAAGTTATACTGTGGCCTGAACTTGTAAGTTCAGCAAGACCCATGAGAGAACTCCTTGGAGACCTTCTGTGCTTTCATTTCAACAGAGATGGCCACACAGGCTAATTGAGGGCAGGAGCCACGTGTGCTCTGTCACAGCCATCCTGCTGCCCTTCCTCTCTCCCGGCAGCTCCTACACTGCTCACAGTCTGCATGCCTCAGCCAGTTTTCTCCTTTAGCTGCTGAGCATGCTGTTCTGGGGGTGAGGAGGAAAAAAAAAGTAGAGAATTTGGCAGGTCAAAAAAAATCCAGTGAAAACAATAATAAAGTTTCAGAGAAAACCTCAGACCTCTGTCAAACAGCTGAATGTATTTTTGGGGTGCGAAGTTCAAAGCCCAAAGCATCTCGCCCCTGGATGGCACATCATGTTGGAGTTGAAGGTATTACAAGTACAGACTGGAAATCCAGGGTCAGGCACTGAAGCTCACAATCTGAACAGATTTATAGGCTGTTTTTGTCCACATTATCGCCAAAAGGGCAGAAAGGAGGAGGTTGAGCAACAGCAGTAGATGGGCCAGTTGTGTGGGAGAGGGAGAGACACCCATCCTGGAATGGCAGGAGCAGCCACCAAGGCTGGTGTGGTTCAGCCTATTCCTGGCGGAGTCCTTGGTGGTAGAAAGGGAAAGAGTGAGCCACCTTGTAGGGAAACATCCTGTTCTTTACCTGAGACAAGGCTGGAGCTGGATGCAGAAGCCGTGAGCTGCCACCCGTGGGCCTGTGTCCAAACAGGTCCTGCTATGGTGGCAAGAGAAACACAGCTATAGCAGAGACAACACAGCCCTCCTTGGTGGGGAGGACAGAGAGAAGGGATGTCGGGGAGCTCCTGGGGACTGAGTCTAGACAGCCTCTCTCAGGGGAGCAACACATGTACTCTGGTGGTTGAAATTTGTTTTAAGCAACCAAGGCTGCGCAGGTACAAACACAGTTCAGGTCACCAATGCTCCCGGAGCTCTCCACACTTTCACATCCAAAAAGCTCAGATAATCTTTGAAAGCTTGTGGGGTTTCTGCCAGTACTGCTACTATTCCCAGTTAAAGGTACCTCTCAGGTATCACATAGGGAACCACTTTCTTCTGTCCATTTGGTGTGTGCTGAGGGTTTCTTTCAGCCCACTGAAGCAATCAGTGCTTGCAGAATGTGGCTTTGGACTGATTTGGGAAGGGCAGCTGCCTCACTATTACACTGTGTAGTCAGCCTGGCTAAGGACAACTTCCATACCCAGCTCAGCCTTCCATCTGTGTGTGACGTCAGGCACAGAGACAAAATGGAGTCCTGAGGAGCAAACTACCTGTTTGAGATGTTCCAGCACGTGAAGAGAGGATCAGGAAGCAATCAGTGTCTCCCGGTCCCCATCATCCTGGCAGAGCCTTGTTCCTGAAAGAGGAACAGTCAGGGATGAAGCAAACCCAGCACACACTGCCCAGTGAAGAATTATGAGACTATAAAACAACCCAGCTGCAGACCAGCCTAACGAAGGAGCAGCCAAAACCTTTTGTGGAAGGGCCACTGAGAGTCCCATTCAACCCCAGCAACATCTGCTCCATCGTTTGCAAGGTGATCATACAGAAAACTCATGCAAAGGTAAAACACTTAATTAAAACACTAACGCTTTAAGCATTCACCTCCATGTAGGCGTGGAAACCTTCAAGTTTCCTTTTTATTATACAGATGAGATCCTGCTTTTCATTGGCACAATGGAAAATAGCCACAAAAATTCCACACGCACAGCATCAGACCCCGTGACCAGCCTCGACACGCAGAGCGTCAGTAATAAAACACACCCCTACAGGGATTTAGCACTTTGGCTTGTGCTCAGCTGGGGGACTTGGGCAGGACTTTCACTCTTCAGACATAAAAAAATATTAATTATAATCATCTCTGTCATTATTTCAACCCCCACATCCCCCCTTCCCTGTTACCAAAAGGAAGGGGAGCCATGTGCTGATGGGATTGTGGGTTTGCATGAACAAGAAGGGACTCTGTGTGTGTGTACTGCATTTGCCCTGGAAATCAAACAGCAGCTTCAGCAAGGGCATCCTGGGAAGGGCCCTCAGGTGCCAAAAGAGAAATTCAGGGAAATGTTCCTTTATTAAAACTACAACAGCTGCTGCAGGTACTTCCTTATACACACATGCTGGCACCCCTCCTTCCTGTCCATCACACACATCCCCTCTGCCTCAGACACTCTTGCACAACCAGATGACAAAGTAGTTTTCAACTTAAATCTATGCAGGACCCACAGCCCTTCACTTACCAACCTACCATACCTCCCTGGTGCGTTTGTCCTCCTCTCCCCTACCCCTCCCAGCAAACATCCTGCCCAGTCCTACCACAAGAGTCCCCAAAGTGTACACACCAGTGGTTTTGCAATGGCACTACAACAGGCACTGCAGCCAAAAGGGCAGGCCGGAGAGTGCACAAGGTCTGAAAAGGCCAGCCAAGGCAAGGACTTCTCAGGGACTCCTGAAATTATCTCCTTTCCTATACACGACCTTTTACTCCCTTTCTAACTGTCTCTTCCCATGAACTGCAGTGGTGGTGTCCTGCAGCACTCACTAATCAGTGGTTAAGTGAGAGGTCATGCACCAAAGTTTGAGACTTAGCTCTTTGCCAAACACCTCCCCATATAAGTGTGCAAAGCTGCTTCCACTACACCTGAAAACGTTCTCCCCTAGGGTCCTGGTTAGGCTAGTTAAAAGGTGCAATTCCTGATTTTCCACTACACCCTTCCACTGCACTGTCACTTTCTCCTTCCAGCTCTACTCCACCCACAAGCTATCATGCTTTGGCCTTTTATATGGTATCTAGTCCTAAAACCTGACAGGGATGGTCTCCTCCTTAGCTGTCTGCGTAGTGTCTACCAACACAGGGCTGTGATCCGCGTCTAAAACCTACAAGAGGGAAATGGCAAACCCATAATACCAAGGGCCGTGCAACTGTTTTGTCTTCCATTGAAAAGCCTGCAAAGAGGCAGGAAAATGCAGACACACAGATGTACCTCCCTTCTCTCACACATACTCCCCTCCTTTACAGTTTACCTGCATTGCAAATAGAGTTTGGGAAGAGGCAGGCCCACTGAGCAGGCCAGGCCATCCCTGGACATTCTGTACACTGCCATACATCTATGCCTCCCGCAGCTGGCAGCAGGACCCAACCTATAAATTGATCCAGGTGGACAATTATGAGAAAGATTTGGCTTCAACACAGGATAGGGGAAGAGTAAAGATACACACGGCTGTAGCCCAGTAGAAAACCCTGCCAGTATCATTTTCAGCTTCAGTGCTGCTGCTGCTGCTGCTCATACTTTCACCTGGCCATGCACCCTGCCATGGTCAAACAAGTACCAAATGCTGCTCTTCAGGTCTGTTCTGTCTTTGCTTTGTGCAGGTGTTGGCAACCACACTTATACACAAAGCTGGGCAAAATCCAGCCTATCCTGGAGAGCACGGCTTGGAGGTGATGCCTGGAGGCTACATTTCACCTTGCAGGCACACCCTGCAACAGGGCACTGAGATGCTACACACATATAGAAGTCATCTTGCTCAAGGCAGACACTGACTTCTGTTATTCTCCATAGCTGGTTCATCCATGACAATTTTTTTTTTCCTGCTCCAACCAACTCTTTGTTCATTTTGGGCACACTAGGATAAACAAGACTGCATGTTCCTGGTAATTCCCATTTGGCCAGGATGCCCTCTCTCTTCACATAGATGCCAGCAGGCTGTACTACCAGAAATAGAAAGACATTCTGATCAAGAATCTGACTGACTAAAAAGAAATTTGAATTTCAAGCACTTTTCTAGTTAGACTTGCTTGGGACAAACCACTGCAATTTGTTATGCCTCAACTTCTTCATAGGGAGAAGATATAAGAGTTCTGAAGCTCATAAAAATCTAAAAGGGACAAGGGTTAAATGATTGCTAATAAACTCCCCACTTGCCTCAGCAGCATCTGTCCACATGTAACTAATATCCATTTAGCCTTGGTAAAAAAAAGGTCAATAAGCAGATAGAAAACCGTTTGACCTGCAAGACAGCCAACCTTTTGTCAGTGGAGGCTTGCAAAATGCTGAAGCACCTTTAGCCACAGCCCTTCAGCTCTGAGATTTGAAGAAGGGTAAAAGCATATGCCCTGGTCTCATACTGGGAAGCATAGAGGTCTCTCAAAAACATGACACCTAGATGGGCAAAGCGTTAATGTCTGAGAAATGTTTCTGTAGGGGCAGAAGACTGGATGAGGCTGTGAAAGATCCAGCTCAGCAGCTCAGTCCATTGCCCAAAATAACCAGGTGGTGGCATGTGGGCTCCTCCCCCACCAAGCCCACCAGCAAATGCCCAGCAATCCCAGCGCACGCTCACCCCACATCACGCTTTGCTGGGCATTGGTGGTGGACAGCACCCCACCCTGAGAAAACATGGGGCGTTCTTGGCACTCTGCACTGCAGGCAAGGTCATCAGACACGATGACAGATTCTTTGCCTGCCATATCCACGGAGGCATGCAGGGGAATGTGATCCTACCCTGAGCAAGTGCCAAGTTTGATTAGGGCTGGTCACTCCAAGATCCTTCCTGTGAGAATCTTGCAAAGAAGGAGTTGCTTGCCACCTGTAGCGAACCCAAAGACAAGAACATGAAGGCTTGAGGAGATTTTGGCCAAGAGTCCCAAATATGTATAGCAGAATGGCAGAGCCCACGAGAACAGACAACTTTTCAGTTAGGAAGTACAGTGGAAAGTGGCACTTCTCCCAGTGCCCTACAACCCAGCAAGCATAACCCACCACAAATGGACACGGCAGAGCCTTCCAGGCATCCCTTGCAACTTGGCACTAATCTGGCCCTTGGAACAGAGACTCTCTGGCCTTTTACAAAACAGCCCGCCTGACACAAGGCTCAAATAGTTGGCTGAGCAGAGCTGGGATCCACCCTCATTCTCCTTCGGGCACCCTCTGTGGGACCTTGAATGAATCCTGCCTCCTCTCCTCTGCTTCAGTTTTCCACTGAGGACAACAGCCGTTTGTCACTTCAGCAGAGAGCTGAATGCCTAAATGCATTAACTGAAAGAACACCCCAGTGTCATGGGGATGGCCTTATCCCACCCCAGCCAGCTCTGGGGCAAGCATCTCACAAAGATTCCCCTCCTTTTGCTCTGCAGCAGCACAGCAATGTTATCACAGATGCCTCAGAGATCTGCTGAGGGGTTCCAAAGGAGTCAGGAGAGCAGAGCCAAGTCAATGTACAAGGCCTCCATGGTGCTTCTGTACTTCCACCAACCCTAGAAACTGGGAATTCTACCTTGGCAAAGATGCTCACAAAATGACAGCTCAAGTCCAAATTATGTTTATTTTTCTCTGTGTGCAAAATGCAGATCAGTTATTATGTGTTGCCTTTCTTCTCCCTGTGATGGAAACCCATCCTGCTTCAACCAGCAAACAACAAAGAAAAGTACGGAGGCAGCAAATATTAACCAAATCCTGTCCTAAAGCCTCCCCACACATACATTTTCCCCTCCACCATCTGTTTTGCAAATGCAACGAACTAAGCTAAACAAGCTCTCAGTAGCTAAATTCCTTGCATCTCAGAAAGCACATGGATCCCTGTGCCAAAGTAAACAATCTCATGGATAGTTTACATAAAACAAGTGAACTAATTCATCACAAACAAAGGAACAACAAATTGGTTCAAAGCCTGCCATAGTACATTCTGTGGAAATATCCCCCAGCAAGGAGAGGAGTAAAATTACCATAGTGGGACGTTCAGTGCATAGCCAGCTTGGCACCCTTACCTTCAAACCAGTGGAGGAAGTACAAACCTACTCTTCCTACAGCTCTCAAACAGAATAATGCCAGCCAGCTTCCCGCTGTTGCGGCAGGTTTAGTAGCAGTGCAATGCAAAAGGTAGAAAAGATCATCCATTCCAAAGATCAGCACAGGGAGAAGGGGTGATGTGGCCCTGTCACCCTGGTGCGTGGGAGAACTGGTTATGGGCTGGATCAGGTGCAGGAAGCCGTTGCAGCACAATGTCCATGCGCCCATTAACAGCAACATGGTGATACAGTGATGGGGGGCGGGGGGGAGAAGAAGGGAAAGAAGAGTGTTTCCCTCACATGGAGCTTCCTCTCTCCTTGGGTTCATGTGCATGCACCGAATTCTGGGATATGAACAAGTGTCCAACAACCCAACACAAAACAAATCACCAGCCTGAGAGTAGAAAAGGCTGGGGAGTGGAAAGATAGGCTCCCACTTCCATACAGGACTGGAGCTGACCTGGCCTCGAGTCCTTTGGGAAAAGTCCTAGAGCCACAGCTCCATCTGGAGTCTCAGATTTGGCTAGATGCAGGCTGAGGACATCCCCACACAGACTGGTCTAGAAATCCCACCTGGAGTTTGACTTCAGGGGTCAGGATTGGAGATTCACTCTTTCAATACCTCAGCCACCAAATTCAGTTCTTTATAAAGATACACTCTGATGTGTCCTAGGTGAACTCAGATGAAACCCCAAGCTTACACCAAAAGAAGAGTACTGAGATAGACCTTTCTGTCAGTTGGGAAACAGATTCTAAATAAACCTGTGCAATGCTCCCAAAGAGGCAGCACTGCGTAGCTCAAATTAAACAGCTCCCGTCAGAGCCCAAAGCTGAGAGGTTCATCCAAGTCACCCATTAACCTACTCTGTTATCAATTTCTTTCAAGTCATCCATGCTCATAGCATGCTTCCATTACCAGGACCCATAAAAATATGATTTTTGATGCATACGTTAAAAAGCTGGACCCTAAATGCATGTCCCAGAGCATTCACTCACCCATGTCACTGCCAAGAGTGCAAAAAGTGCCTCCCTCGGAGGAAAGGAGCTGTGTGGTGGCACTTCTTCCATGGATCAGTATGGTGCTTTCCAAAAGCTACTACCAAGAAAACAAAAAGCAAACAAAATATCCCTCCCTATAATCACTTCAAAGCACACTGATTTGGAGTCAAAATGCAGCAAACAGACTATTCTCACATGCCCCAGTTCCTGCAGAGACCCATGGAAACTCATGTGGCACTCCAAGCGCGGAGACTTGAGAAGGAGTCTGAATCCCAGGGGCCTTGCTAAGTATTACAGACAATTCTCTCTGGTACCAGTTACAGCAAGGAATGAGGAAAGATGACACATTAAAGAAGGGAAATAGAAAAAAAAGTGTTTTTTTCTTCTCATTACACACTTTTGGATGTGATATACTGTGGAGAGCAACTGAAACAATAAAATGCCTTCCAATGTTCTATATGTATTGATTATTTGATGGTCTCCTTTTAAACCAGCAGCTTTAAATGCTCTTACAAAAAAAAAAAAAGCTGAAATAGATAGAGCTTGAGTTTGGATACAGTCTGTGCTAGCATGAATAAAAAACAAGTCCATGGATAAGAGGAGAATTAGAGTGAATATGAGTACACAAATATTACTCAAATCAGCTTACAGATTCAGTGCATTCTGCTGACAGTGGTGGTGGGGGAGATTGTTTATTTAATCCAGAGAGTTTTTGGTCATACTGCAAAACAGAAGAAGGGAAGGCTAACCCACTATTGCTAGATCCCACTGCAATTTGAGGTTTGCCTCTCCATTTCTATGGCTTGGAACATTTCCTTGCTTCTGAATGCAAAACTCAAATAAACATTGCCCAGGTGACACTGTACAGTCCCCACTTTGCTAATGTTCATACTGGAGCAGACACCAAATGGGCAAAACCAGTTTGGAGGGCAGTCAGGGGAGGGATGGAAGCAACACACGGTTGCCTTGGAGTTATCCAGGTTTATCTACACATCATACTCCCTGGTTCTCACAATTAGAGTGTCTAGACAGGAGATGATGCCAGTGAAGTGGCAAGCAAAAAAGGTTTTGTAGAGTTTTTCAGAGGAGCCCATCTAAAGCAGTCACTACAGAAAAATGACAGACATGAGAGCTGCAGAACCTAGCTAAGATTAGAGCAAATTTTGACCCAAGTAAAGGTCTTTTCATAGCCATTCACATCCCAAAAGAGCTGCTAAATCAGAGCACTGATGACTCAAGCACTCAGGAGGGCTCAGAGCTTTTGAACCAGCATAAGACTAGAGGTTTCTGCAAAAGTGATTCCAGCTGCCTCAGCTTCATCCAAACACTGGCATTTAGCAGCCTCAACTTGTGTAAACCAGCTTCACTGCACTGAAGTCAATAACAATTGACACCAGCTGAGAATCTGGCTCTCGGTGTGGTTTAAATATAGTCTAAAGAAAGAACTTACAGAGGGATTGCCCAATCCTTCATGTCCATTTCTCCCTTGGGCTAGGACTGAATAAGACTGATTTTTTTCTTTATAATTCAGCTCCCGTTATTTTTAACAACAACATTATGAACTCACGTTTATTATAGCACCTTCCATGCTCCAGGAGCCAGGCTACCTTTCAGGCTTCACCAAGAATCACGGAGAGGGATGGACACAGCACCAGGATTAAACCACCTCCGGATGCAACATAGCAGATGCTCAGCATGCACACAAGACTGGCCACAAACAATAAATCAGTGAGAGTACTAGGATAATTCAGCTTCAGCATTGAAAGAGTAAGCCTCAGCCATTTTCACAAAGAGGTAATTTAAAGAGTAGTTTCAAATCCTCCCTTGAGCTGGTCACGAGATGGACATGATGTTTGTACAGCAATGCAGGATGTCATGATCACACGCTGTGGCCCTACATGCACAACATGAAGGTAAATGACACAGTGTTGGGGAAAGGCAAGCACGAGTGACCTTTGAGAAAGAAAAAGTAGCTGAGTCACTCCTACTGTGACAAACCAGGGCTCTTTGGTATTGCCCCATCTCTTTGGCTCAAATGTCGCTGCAAAGCCAAAGGATAAGGCTCTGAAGACATGGCAGTCCCCATGCACAGAATGACCAGGCTGCGGTCCTCCAAAACTTTAGCCACCACGCAGCAACACGTGCACTGGTTGCCAACCAAGGCAGGCAGGTCATTGGTTTCGGAAAGCTCAAAGTTCCGACATCCCTGACCAAACCTTTTTCAACAAGAGAGACAAGCTCAGAACACAACAGCAAAAATAGGTTGTCTCGCGGGCTTAACTCTGTGCAGTTAAGCTAGAGGGAGAGTGACACCAAGTTTTGCCTGTGGTGGTATAGTTCATTTTATCTGTGATCAGAGTAGGAAACCAGGGCTCACTCAGATCCTACCATATGGGAATGGCTCAGGAACAACATCTTCCAGACGGTCACCCTCAAGCCACCACAGAGAAATGGAAATGCAGCAAATAAGAGCTGTGGCCACCACCCAAATGCTCCATCAGAGACATAAACTCTGGCCTCTTAAAAAAAAAAAAAAAAGAGAGAGAGAGAAAAAGAGAGAAAGAAAACCAATACAAACAAAAAAACCCCAGATCCATTAATGAAAACTAAAGCACAAGGCAAGGGGTGATGAAAACAAATAAAACTAGGGCTGTAAAATGCCTGGTATGTAAGATGTGTTGAAACTTGCTGCTGACAGCGGCTTGAGCAGACATTCACATGCAGCCGTTCATAGGATGCAAAGTAATTACCTTCTCCAGGAGGCTGCATTATGATGATTTCTTTAAGCAGAGCACAATATCTCTAGCAACAGCATATAATTACGGCGAAGGATATGCCTCTTAACCTCTTTCTACCCCCCCAGCAGGTTCAGGGAGAGGATCTGGCAGCTGGGGGCTCTGTGGGGAGGGTGCAAGTAGTTTACCCTGCGCTGCTGCACTCTTTACCTAGAGCCAAGCACGTTTCTGATGGGAGCTTGTGGTGGTGTTGCTCTAACAGGAACATGATTCTCTCCCCCTCGGCTCTGGGTGAAACACTCCCAGCACTACAGGGCTTTGACAGAGCTGGCAGCAGCCACCAGGCCACCGAAGGAGTTCGGCACAGGCAGCCTGCTCTGGGCCGACACCTCGGTGGTAAATAAATAAATACCAAAAACAAACAGGCAAGGGAATGACTCAGAACTGGAACATGCTGGCAGCACTGTGAGGCAGCAGCACTTCCCACCTCCAGACTGGAACCCTCCTGGCCCCAAATACCCCACACTACAGAGTCCCTTTGGAGAGCTGATGGGCTCTGAAGGAAAGCCCAAGGCTCGCAGATAAGGACTGGTACCATGACCAGCATGGGCAGTGCTATCTCCAGGGGATGGATGCCACTTCCTGGTGATTTCCTGGCTCACCTGCAGCAGTCAAAATGCCAGAGCTGGTCCTCCCAGCACAGTTCTCTGGAGATGGCTGTTCTGCTTCTCTTCCACAGCCCTCCTGCAGAGAAGCACAGGAAATCTTATTGCTGCAGCTGTTGGACTGATTTATGTAGGGTCCAGAAACAGAAAGAGATACGGGCAATGACAGAGCCCTAACAGCTGTGTGCTCAGCTGAAGGACTCAGTCTTTCACATTGCCTCCATCCATTCCCAGCACTCACTTCTCAAGATTCCTCTGGAACAGTGAAGTGTCCAACACAGTCAGTGGTGGTCAGTGAGTTTTGTTGCACTGGGAAGCATCTCGTAGTGAGGTCCCACTTGCAGACCAGCAGGTAGGAGGTTGTGAGCACCACAAATTGCTTTTATTTATTTGTCTTCAATTTTAGAGAGAAAAAGCAAAGAGTTAACCCTTGCCCCCATACCCCTCCACCCCAAACCAAAAATGTAGTGATGCATCTGACCCTAGGCTCTGTTGTTAACAGCCCACACACCGATTATCTGAAAATCAACATCAGAGTTCAACCCTTTTTCCAAAACCAGCCACAGTAGCAGTGCTCATGGCTTGGACTCTCCATGCCAGATACTGAGAGCAGACAATCTGAGAAGCTTCCAGAGCCCTTTTTCAAGATCCAGACAAGTTTCCATTACAAGATAGAGGATGTTTTTTGGAGACGAGAGACTGGAAATCTTCTTTTTCTAATATGAAACAACTAAAATTCAAGAATGACCAACATTTTCCTCACTGATCTGGAAACTGAGTTACAAGTGAGAGTCAGCTTGGTGCAAGTTTGCAAGCTGTGATATCAGTAGGAGAATTTCCCTTCACATTTACAAAAGGAAATGAATTTTGCATCCGCCGGATGGCAGTGTAGGGAGAGCAATAATATTAGTCATAGTATTATTGTTTTCCTTTTAAGTATCTCAAAAGTGATTGCAGACACAGCAATTCATTGCTTATTAAGATCTCCCTGCATTACGACCAGGGGAAAAAAAAATCTAGGTCTCATAAATAAACCATCTTCTAGGATCTCTACAAGAAGACAGACTCTGATTAGCCAAGACCATTCAATAAATGATTTGGCTTGTCTGACAAAGTGAAATGATTGATTGGAAAGAGTGTGCTTTAAATAGTTCACTCTTTATAATGAAAGCAAAGACCTCAGATAGAAATACAAATAGTAAAAAGGCAGTATTTCTGCTTCTAGAGAAGATCACTCCATGTACCAGGCTGGTAGGTGCTGGCAGCATATACAAAGTTCACTTCAGAGTTCTGACTCTGCACGACTGAATTATTCTAAGCCTGCAGTGGCAACATCTTCTACAGTTTCCTTTGTAAAGCACATTGATGAGCAGGGAGGTCTGTTCTACTCCCAGACATTGCACGACATTACTTATCAATTGCAGAGAGCAGATCTCTGTTTCCTGCATAGCATAAAACTGAATAACGAAAATGAATGTTAAAATCCATGTAAACAATATTGCAACATCATATAACCAAGAAGATAGTCCCAGAGTAATAAAACTTGGGAAAAAAACGGCTTGGGAAGCCAAGCCACCGGCCATCCTATTTCCGCTAGAGGGCAATAGCAAATAAGCGACAGAAAATTGGAGGCAAGAAGTCAATTGCGAGAAACTGGTAAGAAATGGTAAAGTTGTGCTTCCCGTGGCAGGAGCCGCGGCTGCCCGGTGCGCCCGGTTCCGGCGGTGCCGCACCTCTCCTGCAGCCCCAGCCCCCGGCAGCACAGCAGGTACCGCCTGCCCTCGGCTCCGGGCTTCGGTTCGCGGGGTTTGGCAGTGGACAATATTCACGGATGGTTTTGGTCCAGAAAACAGCCAGAAGTAAAAGAAATATCTTCAGCGGGATGTATTTAAGCATCATCAAATAGGTGGTTAGATGCCGCTCTGAACAGATAATTGATCTCACACATCATTCAGTTCCAGATTGATAATTGATGTGTGAGATAATTGATCTCACACATCATTCAGCTGCAGAGAGCAAGAAAGATCAGGCTGCTGAAGTCTTTCCATCTCCCTCTTTGGTTTACCAAAGAGAAGGTTTGGAGGTGATTTGATCTAAATCCATTAACACTGCTCAGTGGGGGACTGTGAGAGATGCTAAAGGACTTCAAAAATCTAATAAACAAAACTATAAACCAGATCCAGAAGCTCAAAGTAAAAGCTGGAAAAAATCAAACTGGAAATAATACGAGGATTTAAAAATTAAAACTTGCAATAATGCCAGTAGTTAATCACTTAAACGAATGATGTAGGGGAGAGTTTTATTCTCCACCCTTAGAGCTCTTAAAACAAGATGTACTGTCTTCCTAAAACATGTGCTCTAGCTTAACAGTGAATTATTAGTCTTGATGCAGAGATTACAGGTACAGGTCTCATCTGAATAAGGCAGAAGGTGAGACTAGATTAGCAGTATGGTCTCTTTGTGTAATTACAGTCTACAAATACCAAGGTTCCTGTCGCAGAGAACTGTCTTTCAGCTGTAGGGACTGACTCCTCCTTGGCAAACTCACTTCATAGGCTGTGTCGACACAAGAGTGACAGCAGCTCCGAGGGCTGTCACACGGCCTTCAGCTAATAGGGCAGCTTCTATTGCCCAGTCATTACCTGTCTCTACAAAGAAAAAGCCTTGACCCTCCTCTACACCAAACTGTCCAGGGTCAACAGACAAGCCATTCTGTACCCCAGCTGGAGTACTGGTTCCTGGGCTGTGAAGAGACTTGGGCAAGAACTGATATATGAGAGTGATGGAGAAGAGGTGTGGGCCAGTTTCAGTGTTTTGAAGATTCTTCCAAAAGAATCATACCATTGAAGCATCACCAGCCTCAGCCCAGCCCTTGTGAGCTACAGGACAGACAACACCAACATAAACAAAAGCTCAGCCTTTTCCATCAGAGACATGGAACAGTGCTATTCCAGCTGTAATCTACGTCCAACCTAACCAAATGCCAGTGCTTTACAGACTGGACAGTTATAAAACAAGCCAAATGTGATGACAGTGCATTGGTCTTTGCAGTTACCCTGGGGCATTTCTCTGTGCAAGCAGCACGGGAAGGTGCAGGACTGAGGCAGACAGAGAGCAGAACCTCACACCACTCAGTGTCCATGCTCTTCTGTGGAGGAAGGGCTTGCAGATGCTTCTTTGTCAAGGCTGGAAGGTGTAGCCCGCGATCCGAGGGAGTGCTCTGGGAGACAGCACAGACATGGCACACTGGCCCTCTGCACTGAAAGGAAGTGCTGGCCCAGGGGACTACACCTGCCAGACCCTCAAAGGTCCTCTCCCAATGGGATACACCCTGCCTTGAATAGCTCCACATGCTGGGCTGATGGCTCAGTTTTCTAAACTGGAAATCCGCCCCCCCCCCCCCCCCACCAAACTGAAGAAAAAGGATTTGAAGGATAAAGGAGTGTAATAAGAGTGTGTTTGGACATTGTACTATTTTGTAGGACAGGATATGCCCTAGTCCAATTTCCTCCAAGCATTGCCTCCATGACTCATCTGCAGCAAGTCTCCCCTCTCCTTCCTCCCACTAACCTCAGTCACCTGTAGGAACCCACAGATGTCACCCCCTGCTTTATTCAGGCTTCAGTTCTCACGTCTGCCCACACGTGATCTGTCTAATGTTTGCAGCCTACCCTTCATAAGGAAACCACATCTGAGGGGCACTACTGTTTACCCCTAGTGATCAGCAATTAAACCAAATCTCTTAGAATCAGTTTGCAACAAGAGAAGTTCTACAAATCAACAGTTTGAACAATTTTTCTGGGCAGGTCATCTCCAAAGCAGAAGGTCTGGAGTGACTGTGGCTCTTCCCCTTCCAGAAGAGATGTGTGATAACCCTTTATCCACACACACACATATAAAGCAAACACCATGATTCTGACAGTAAATGCTGGAACCAAGACCATGCTCCTGCTCTCTCCTACTCAATTTGCAGAACAGAAGAGAAGAGGTTATGGGGCAGCAAATCTGATACAGGCAGGTGTCAGACTAACACAGTGCTCATGGAGGCAGGAAAGTGAAAGTATCTAGGTGGGAGTGGAAAGCCAAATTACAGGTCGAAGGGTTAAGAGAAGAGAGCCCATTATTCATCACTACTACTATGTTCCAGGCATAAAAACATTTGGAGATAATTAGCGGGAGAACAGAACAATGCACTAGAGAAAGCAACAATGCCCTGGTTCAACCCAGCAGATGAGCTCTGTGCTCAAAGCAAATTGGTCTAAAATAAGTATTGCTCCATCTCAAAACCAGAAAGGTGTGACCTACTTCTCTGACCCTGGCATCAGCTGGCAGGAAGGGAATTGACAGAATGATTCTTAGTTCCCATCACTGGAGATTGAGCATATTCAGTTCCATTTCAGAAATAAAAGCCAACAGCTTTTCCAGCTGATCTTGGGTAACTAATAACACAGAACTGCACTCATTAACTAAGATGGCTTGTATGGTAAGGAGCTCCAAGGCAACAAATAAATGGACTCGATATTAACAGCTGTGATAATGTCAATTTTACTTAGAAGCCTTAACTAATGGCGTTAACGTTTTCAGATGTAAAGTATTTTTTTCTTTAATATTTCAAGGGCTTTTGTGAAATATGTTCCCAAATAGTAGCACTTTTCAAAATTACGAGTACAGCACCTGAATGCTAGGCTCTATGCAAGATCTGGGAAGCACTTTGGTCCCTCTCAGATGAACATTCCCAGATAATCAGTTACTCAACTGTAGTTCTGAAATTTTTTTTCCAAAGATATTTAGAAGTTGCAGTGTCAAACTAATTTGATTTTATTATGAATTGATTATTTGGGTCGTGTCATTTAGTGAAGATACTCTCAGACAATGAGCTTGCTGATCACAGGGTTCATTCTCTAAAGAAGAAATGAATGCTTCAAGTTTCAGTGCTTGAGAAAGGAGGGAATATTTTGAAGTCTCAAAAGAAATTAATTTGTCAGTGAACTTGTGGGCTACAAGCTACAAGCATGTATTTTTATGTATCCTGATTCCCCAGTATCTGCCAACACAGAAAAATCTCAAAAGCTCCTGAGTCCCAAGTGTCTCAGTGAAAGTTCATGGGCACTACCTGTATTTGGTAGGCACAAAAATTTCTGTCTGTGGGCAGAAATTAAGGCATCAGCATTTAATGAACAACTACTCTTTATAAGGGTACATCCCCCAAAGGTTTTCAAACCTTACACAAATCATAACCTCAGCTGAACTGGCTTGAAAGCCACTCTGTTTCATGTTGTGAGGATGTACCAAAGTGCAGGACCAGCCTGGAAGGTGGCAGCAGCCTGTCCCAATGGGAGAATGGTCACATAAGTGAGCCTTACATCCTTAGTAAGTTCACATAAGGAAGAACAGGTCCCACTGCATCTTCCCCGTGCCATCCTCCCTTGCTAGGTGGGCTGTTTGAAAATGAAAGCAAATATACACAGTTGCAAGGCCAGACAAGTGCTGACATAAGTATTGCTGCTAAAAGGAGGTATTACCTCCAGTCCAAGAAGAATGAAGAGGAGTTGACAGCAAAGAAGGGCAAGAAATGAAAGCAGAAGGCAAAAAATGTCAGGGGCAAAATTCTGAGCAAGATACTCCTTGTGCTGGAGGACTCTACAGGTCTGGATTCCTATTTTCTACCAGAAACTCCCTGCATGTCAGAGTCTATCTGGTACAACTTTATAGAGCCTAGGGAGCAGGTATTTGAAGAGACTGAGCTGAGGATCCTGTGTTCCTAAAAGTAGAAGACTACTGACAGTGTATCTTTCTGTTGCCAAGTGGTCAAATCAGTTGTTGCAGAAACCTGAATATATTCCCTGCGCTCTCCACATCAGCTGGATAATAGCAACATTTTTGAGAGCAGCTACCTCTGTGCCATACCAGCTAAAAACTGCCTTTGGGAAAAGACCTTCTTCATCCCCACTTTGTCTGATTGTTCCAGTCATGAATTCTTTGGACATGNAGCTAAAAACTGCCTTTGGGAAAAGACCTTCTTCATCCCCACTTTGTCTGATTGTTCCAGTCATGAATTCTTTGGACATGGGATTGACTAAGGCTCAGGGCTTGTGTGAACACTACCCAACCCTTGGAAGTGCAGCATCAGTTTTGGTTTTTTGCAGCCAGCACCACATGAAATGTGGACTTAGCACCTTCAGTCTGGGATTTAGGAACAAGGTGTTTCAGTGATATTTGGAAAGAAAGCTTTCTGATCATGTAGTAAGGCTGGGTTGAAAGATTTCAATACTGTTTTAGCAAGACCAGCCTCTCCAAGTGGGAAAGCCATTTACTCAATCTCTTCTACTCTTTTCTGCCTTTACCTGCTCCAACAAGGTCAGTTGATGCTTCTTATGTGAAATGTCCCTTCCTACAAAAGCAGAAAATGATTTTTGGTTATGGACTTGGCCTGAGCAGCAAATCAGCTGCGAAATGGTTTGGTCCTGAGGTCAGATCAAATCTTAGAGAACAGTGGGAAGCATTCAAAGCCCTAACTTTGTGACAGAAATGGATACCTTGCAGTAATTCTGACCTAAGGTATCTCCTCCTTTCAACAGTCTTTTCAAGCACCTTGAATAACCTGTGAATGTTTCAGTGCCAGTTCTCTATCCGTGGTATTGGCTCCACCAGCAGCTCTCCATTCTCTTACTGGCATAATTGGTCACCTTCCTTCCAGCCACATTAACCTCCACTAACTCAGGATTAGGCAGGGACTTATTTTCTTCTCCTCTTTAGCATGACAAATGGGAACATGACAAGTTTTTCAGAAAGTATCAAGAAAGGAAGCGGTATGTGAAAAAGAAGAAAAAAATTTTAAAGGCCTTTTCTCAATGGATGACATTTGCTGGATGACACCTCAGGCTGATAGTCAGCTATTTTGTACACAGTGGGTTTCCAAAGCACCTAAACCTGATCCTCCATGATCTACTTCTACATTTTCAAATGGCTTTGTGAGACATAAGAATTGTCAGGAATGGCAATAGATGTTATTCTTGTCTCTGCTAAATCGAGGGTGCCACCTGCAAAGATTCTTAAGTTCAGAACATTTACACTCCCAGACAAGAGTGCTGTGCCACCTATTAGACTGAAGAGCTGTCATTTGCCAAAAGCTAGGATTCTCTTAACTAGAAATAGGCACTGCAGAGAAGCATCAAGTTGCAGCAAAAGGAGGAGCTCTGGTATCGACGTTTATTGTTTCCTTTAAAGAAATAGTAGAGACCTTTAAAGTGAAACCAATAATGATTCAAGTTTCCATCTCCCCTTGCCTGCTCTGAACAAATCAGTTTCACTGATGTTGGATGTCTGTTATTATTATTATCATCTAAACAAAGAAAATAATAATAACTTCAAAAATGCATCCAGAATTTGTAATTGGTAAATGTCTGAGCACTTTTCAGAAAGGACACTACAATTATCTCAGTTTTATGAGTGATTATCTGCATTTTAATAGTGGGATAGCTAAGGCACAGGAAGAGGAATTAACTTGCTCAGTTGGCCAATGAAATACCAAGAAACAGGGTGAGATATCCTGAATTCCCATCAAGTGCCCTCCAGATAACATTCTTGCTAATATAATCAATTAGAAACATTACATATCACCCATCTTCAAAGAACTTCAGAAACAGTGAACAGACATCATCAGTGTTAAACTGCCCTGTGGATCGTGGTATCCCATTGCATCATCTGCTTTGATCATCTTAGCTCTGTGCCAATAACTCAAGTAATTAATAGTTACCATTCTAAGAGGAGTGAGATAATTGACTTATCTAGCAATCACTTCAGAAAGATTATTATTAGAAATAGGTCTGCATTCTAAATATACACTTGCCTCTAGATGAGCTAGGCCAGATACCAGCTACACGTGACCAACGCCGGCAGTGAGGACAGCGCAGTCCAGGTGGTTTGGGCATCTGTCCTGAGTGCACAAAGCTCACGTGCACCACTCTGCTGCACCTCTCCCAGCCTGGCCAGGGCTTCTTTCCAGCAATCCATCACCACAGCCTGACCCCACAAGAAGCTTCATGATCTCTCAGTCAAATCCCAGGAACTGGAGTAGTTTTCTCTGTACTTTTGACAACACAGACCTTCCACGGCTTGTGGCCATGGAAACACTCCTGGCTAAAATAAGGTAGTGTTGCAAAAGTATAGTAAAGTAAACCTGACAATAAAAGACCACAGCTAAAATATAACTGCTTCAGCTTTATTTCCAGGTCATCAGTTCAATGTTAAATGTGTAGGTGGTACCTTCACAGAAAGTCATTAACAGTGGTTTCCTTTACATCCTGTATTCTCACAGCAGCCAAGAAAATTACTTAGCTATCCCTTCACCTATCTTCTATCTGGCTAAAATAAATAAATAAATAAAATTTTTTAAAATCATCTCTGTCTCCACATGTCTCATATGGATGGCAAGAAGGCAGCCATGACATCCTCACTGACATTCTGCCATAGTATTCATGACAGGGAAAGACCAATTAGCTCTGAGCAAGCAATATTTCAGTCACCAAAAATAAAGCATTGAAAATTTCCAAAGCAATCTCAAAGATCTTGAGTTATTACAACAGAACCTGAGGTGGAAGCACAGAAAGCCTCACGGGTTTTGACAGTCATCTGTTGGATTATGAATTTCTACCTTAAGTGGATTCTTCGTTGCATATGTGTTATATCAGTAGGCTTCCTGCAACTACATCAAATTTAGAGCAATGTTAAATAAAAAAAAAAGAAAAAGGAAAAAAAATTGAAATGCTTCATGCAGAATCAGCCAGATTTACTATCAATAGCTGACACAAAAGGCAGAGCTGGAAGGGGAAAAAAGCATGGAGCTACTGCTTGTCTCTCCTGAGATATAAGAGGTGTGTGAAGGCCTCAGACCTCACATGTTCCTCTACCTAGAAAGCCCACAAGCTTCAACATTAGTATCTCTTCATGTCAGTACCAAAACACAGAACAAGGGGCACTTTAGATTATTTCAGCCTCCCCAACATTCCTCCTGCACAGCTCTAATTTGACTGTATTGATGATTTCTTCAGCAGAGATAAAGTTACCTTTCACAGAGAAATGCAAAGCAAAGGAACAAGACAGGAAGGACTGTAATTAACAAAGTCAGATATTTTTTCTACTCAGCGAGTAGGACTCCATCCTGCAAGTTCATGTCTATACCTTTATACCAAAGCACCTCTGATCTGACTCCCACCGATGGATTCAAAGCCAGTAAATAATGACTCTCTCACATAATTGTTACACTTGGGGTTTTAACCAACAGAATACTATCCTCTAAAATGAAAGCTCAGTTATGAGTGTGCTTATATGTCTGATTTCATACATTCCTGTTGTTTGACTCACATAGACAGAGTACATGGCTGAAACATTACATGGCTGAAATCTCCAGACTAGTTTTTGGGATTATGTGGCAAGACTGAATTGGCAAGATCCAAACCTAAGCACCGTGAGCTTGACTGTTAGAGTGTGCTGCTCACAGCACAGTACAGGCTATGGCACAGCAACAAAGAGCCATTAATTAGGCAGCACCAGTCCCGTGGGTTTAGCTCCATTTCTCTATACACCACATGCTCTGAACTGTCAAATTCAGGGATAACTATTTCCACCCCACCTTTGTCTTTTGGGTACAATAGCTCATGGACAGCCACTGATGGCAGCTTATGAATATCTCTACTGATCAGCACGGCTCTCCTGAGGTAGTGTTTTGGACCAGCAGTCTCCAAGACAGAACTAAAGATCACGTTCGTGATGTATCACCAATTAGTGGCTTTAGGTGCAACACTTTTCCTTGTGAAAGCCTCTCTGCCCATCCCATAGATGGCACAGAAACTAAGGACACAGCCATGCACAGTGCTTACCAGTTTCTGTCTCAGTGAATGGAGAAAGAGTTTAAAGCACTTAGAATTGAGTCCCTAAAATGATTGATTGACACAATAAACTGTAGTGATTGACCAAGCACATCCTAATGCCATCCTTGTACGTACCCACATTACAATCACCACCACCCAAGAAGGTGTTTCAGCTGGTCACTGCGAGGTAATTTCAGTCTCCTCTACTGCACTCTGCTTCCAAAACATTAGGGCATAAGCCACCACCAATATTACAAATTAGATGGCAGCATACGTTAGGAATTTGCTGTAACTCCAGCCCTCAGTGACTAGCACAGCTTCAAGTGTAAACAAACAAAAGCTGCAATTTGCGCCAACTGTTTACTCTGATTTTAAATCAGGATTAGCTTTTCCAGTACAAATTATGCCTCCCTTTGTCTTCAAGAAAGCTGGCTGTAGACTAGAGGAAGTGAGACATTTTTTGTGTTAAATTAACTGCCTGATTAGATAGATCTCTTTACCAGCTTTTACTTCTCCATCTATGACCTATCCCTATTGCACAGGGATTTTACAGCGTTTATTATACAGCCCATCTTCCAACATTACTCAAACATAGATTTAGTCTGTATCCTCACTAGAAGTTAGGAAGACAGAGATTGATCTGCTGGTGCAAATGACAGCATGAATGCCAGTGAATGAGATCAAACTACTGGGCACTTTTTCACCCTATTAATGTAAGTCGTGAAACTCCAATTCAGATTTGGGGTCATTAAAGCAGAGTGCTTCTGATTTTCTTGGCCATATAAAAGCTGAGAATTCCAGATGAGATTCCAGCTCCCAAACAATTCCCAGCACGGATGGACTAATGAACAGTGAAAATAAACTGTTACTGGCTTTGCTTACCATACTAATGAAGAACTTCCTCACGGGATCCTACTTTGCACAAGGGCTTGCACAGAGAGTGGGTTTGGAAGCCACAGGTGGGGACTCCCAATCCCAAGCATGGGACTCCCAGTCAAGTGTGAATCTGAAGCTTTCCCACTACCATCTTTGTTGTGTTTCTCTTCCAGTTGCTCCATCTGGAACTCTTGCTTGTTTTCGCCATCCGACATTTCAACAGCCTGAAAACAAGCAAAACAACTCCTCTAAACAACCAAAATGTTTGATCAGATCCTTTATATAAATGAAATGCTAGTGTATGCCAGGCATCTGAACTTGGTAAAAATAAATGAGTGCTTCAAACCCACTATTGTTCTCAAGGTCCCTGACCTTCAAAACATCATTCTATTCTATTTGTAAACAACACAGACATGACAGAACATGTGAATACCACTTCACCCCTTGGTAACAGTATCTATCCCAAGACCACAAAGTGTTCTGCAAATATTAGCTAAGCCTCTCATGCCTCTAAAGAACTCCTACTCTTCTACAAATATTAGCTGAATCTCAATCTGCACCACTCAGCTCATAGGAGACTAGTGTTGTTCTCCAAGTTCAGAAAGGTTGAATACCCTGGCGAAGGTTATTCAAGAGTTTGTAAAATACTCAGGCAACAGAAATACAAGTTTAAAAGTCTTCTAAGCATGCCTGGACCTCTGGAAGTTTGTCCAGAGTATCATCCAAACCTGTATGCTACTTTTGGCAACTCTAATAATGTCAGACCCAAGTCTCAGCCAATTCAGATTTCATTTGAACAAAAGAAAGTTACCAGGAAAACTAAAACACTATTTCAACCATTCATCTTCCCACTACCTTTCCAAGTCTCATAGTCATTTATCCTTTTGTGTACACCCAGATAAACCAAGGAATAGGAGGCCTCAGCTTGCCATTTAGCAAGGAACCAAACGAGGCGCGGTGGCCGGGAGCAGCGCACGCCACCCAGTTCAACACCGCGGGGATGAACACAAGTTGAACTCAGCCAGGTTTCAGGCCAAGAGCAGCTCAGCACAGCTGCGCTGGTACAGCTGGACCAGTTCCTAACCACAGATGCAGAAACACAAAGATAAGGCCATAGTAACTTCCATATGGTAAACAGCCTGAACTTCCTAGGAGGGCTCGCTGGAGGCAATTCATTTCCAAGGCACAGAAAACGTGCTTGGCTTTGACTCATTGTCTCTCTTTTGCATCTTTTGCAAAACTGGTCGTGGACACTTATGTAATGGAAATTTTCAACACATCTTGTTAAAGGGCATCACTCCAAGCTCAGGCCAAAACTTCAGCTTACATTGATTTTGATTCCCTCTGGACTATGCTTCCATCAGAAGTTAGGAACACCTTCCCTCTGAGTTGCTTTGGTCATCCAGACTTCCCAAGCAGCCCATCTACTTCAGTATTAACACAAGAAACAGGTAAGAACAAATCTAGAAGCTCAGATCCCGCACACTGCAGAGTTGAAATACATAAAACTGGGCTTTTATTGGCTGTACGTGACAATTTATTCCATTAGAGAATCAGTTATCTTCCTAAAGAAGGGATACTACTCTGTTAACACAAAATTGTACTCAGTCTAAGATGATAAATACAACAGCCAGTCTATAATTATAGATAATGTGTATGGTTGGTGTTTTTCCTCCAGAATTTTCTCTTTTATGCAGTCTTCAATTGCACTGAACCTAATATGGAAGAGCTTATTGATGACACAGGAGAAAGCAATGACAATAGCAGTCAGCATGAGGTTAAAATTCTCCAGAGGTTCCTTTTCTGTTGGCCAGAAGGGGCCAGTCCACACAGGTGTTGGCTTTTGGCCTTTTTACAACATATTGTTGACTCTTGGAGTGCACTGTGACCATTACACAACACTAATAATGAGTATTCGCAGAGCCTTCTAAGCCATCCAGGAGCAAAAAGAGAAGGTCAATGAACAGCTTCGTGACAGCCTAAAAGTACTATCTGATTCCGTCAGGATGGAAAAGTATTTGTTACTACAGTGCACTTAAAGCCACAGGTAAAATGCAGAGAAAAAAGTGAGAGCGAGGAGCCTGAACCAGCCAGACAAATTCAGAAGGAAAACAAAATGGGCATCATTACCTTGGGGCTGGGTGGGAAGGCCCAACACAAGTGAAGTGATAGATTGTTTCCCTGAGTGTCTGCAGCTCAGGACCGGGTACCTTTCTGGGGGTAGAGGTCCCCACTTTTGGCAGAAGGGGAACATGCAGATTTTGGTGGCGTGAGTTAGAGAGTTGATCAAGCTAGAACAGCCCATTTCAGCCTTCAAAGTGGGGAAGAAACAAAAAACCCAAGAGAGGCCTGACACCCACTTTCATTATTCTGTGATTCAAACTGCTAGAAGAAAGAGAGAGCTCTTCAATCAATAGAAGTGATTTTTCAATCAGCAGGACTGGCACACAGGCCAAAAGAGTTGAGAAACACTTCTGCTCTTCATAAGAATCCTGAAGGATTCTCCCTTCCAAGAGCTCTGCTGAAGGTCCTGCTCAGGCTGGTGGTGTGCTCACTTCCCAGGCACTACTGGCTGTTCTGGGCCCTGCTCCCATCACTGCACCACCAGTGTCTTGAATCTGTGTATGTGGTTAAACACTGCTCCTGAACATGGTTACCAGCCTTCAGGCTCTCCAAGGCTTGAAATGCTTCTGAGGCAATACAGTGGGGAAGATCCTCACAATCCTGGAGAATTCCCTTTTCTTCAAAAGTAGGATAGGAATGTGAATCTGCCTCCTGTCTGAATAGGCTACTCCAAATTTTCCTCAGCTAAAGAGCGGCTCTCAAACATCTTCTTAGCCAGTGTGATGGCAAGTCTCCATCTATTCATGCTGCCCTACTGGAGATGGTATAGAAGAGTGCCCAGCTGGAAATACGCTGGCACAAGGCACAGAGAGGACGGATAAGCTGGTGGCTCTATTGCTCCCCGCTCAGTGCACGGAGCCCCAGAGGCTCCCCCCGTCTGACTCCCTGAGCTGAACTGGCTCTGCAGGCTCCAAACTTGCCAGGTGAGTCCCCCCACCCTCCCGTGCCCACAGGTTACAACCAGCAGTGCCAAGAGCCCCTGTACCATGGGCAGGTTCCTGTTCTGCAGAACACTCTATAAATGTAAGCTAAGACATTCCCTGCCCTGAAACACTTTATGTTTAAGGAAAAAAGAAAAACAGAAGATAACAAAAAAAGGGGTAGCCTTAACAAGGGAATACAAGTAATCCAAAACCCTGGTCTTCTACTCCAGAGCAATGCACAGCTTAACACCAATGCTGCCAGTGGTGGTTGTGACAGGCCAGTGGAGTCACAACACACCTGATGTGTCTGGTGCTTCCCATAGGCCATGTGTGCACCCAGAGAGAGCTTGGAGCTGGGAAACCTCATCTTTGATGCTGAGTATCAGGATGAACAGAGGATCTGCTTTCAAAATGGTGTCTTCATACCTATCCACTTACGTCACACCACAGACTACTCTTGAAGCAAGAGCAATTGCATAACATTCTCATCTTCACTTTCCAGCTGCCCATCCAGCCAGCCAGGAGGAGGTCACATCCCCTCTAACAACTTCCTTGCTTTGCAGCTCACTCCTACTTATTTCAGAGGAGCTGCCAGTGTTGCATTCTTTTCATAGAACCCCAGGGAAGTTCTAACCTCAAAATTAAGCAAAACAAAGTCCTTTGAATATTTTCCAGTTAACCTAAGATTGACATTAATGCTTTTCTCTTCATGTTCCCACTGTTTGAACAACTGGGTTTCTCCTGCATGCCTCACTTCCCAGGCCTTTTGGACCATCAAAGATCTAAGTTACTCCTTTCCTAAAGATTACTCTGGTTTTAAAATTCAGAGACCCTTTCCTGCGAAGTTTTCTCCAGGTTGTGTCATTTAGTGGAAGAGATCAGAGAAGCCTCGCAGCAGCACAAATCCAGGGAAGATATCAAAGAAGAGACAGCATGGCAGGTTTCTCATACACTAGCAATGAGGGCAAGTTAACACTGCTGAAAGCCTTCAGGGTTGCATTCTGCTCCGAGTCTCACAGCATAAAATATCCAGAGAAACATATATGACAGAGGGCTAGTTCTGAGTGTCTAGAGCCAGCAGAGAGCATAATGGCAATGCCATAAAAAAATGTCAGCATTCAAGCAAGAGGCTGGAGGTAGCAGGCACTGTTCCATTCTGGGGCTTGCAGAAGCATGTGGGCCTTCAGGGGCCTGCAGGTACCATGACTCGTTAGCCAAACTTTCTCTTGAGTTAATGGTGATGCTGAAACACAGGAACCTCTCATTTGGCTTAAAAAGCAGTTCTGCCAGCAAAATTGCAGGCAGCTTCTGTGCAGCCTGGAACAGAGGGAGGAGAAGGCTTCTTTTAAGAGAAGTAAGAAGGCTTACTCCAACATGGAATAAAAGAGCAGCACTACCCACAGGCACACAGCACACAGGGAGCAGCCAGCACTTTAGAGATAAAGTGTTTATGTCCTTTGTCACTCATTGTTGCTTAGGTAAGGCACATCTAAAAGCTATTGGGCAGATTGCCAATGTGTCCCAGCTGCCGAGGTGGGAAGTCGCTGAGCACTTTCTGTCCATTAGTTTGCAAATGTCCCTTTGAAGAAGGTAAAATACTGCCGCCCACACTTTATAGATAGGAGTAGTGAAGCACAGAGGGCCAAGCATCTCAATTCTCTCTCCCTACTTTCTAAACCATAAGCAACAATAATTCTTCCCACAGTTACTGGAAACAACAGGCTCTTTCAGAAAAAGGGAAGCTGCCCCTTGCCTGGAACCAAGTAGCCAAAAGCAGCTGGAGGTAGCAGCATGCAGCCTATGCAGTGCCTGACAGGCACTCAGGGTTTTAACCCTGAGAACTTTTCCTCCAGCACATCTCTGGGATCTTTTTCTGTACTCACAAAAACGTTCTGTGCTCTATATGCTCAAGGAGTTCACCTTCAATAAATAATCTGAGCAAAGGGAGTCAGTGCTGGCACAGTTGTATGGGTTGCTTCAGGGACAGTTTGCAGCAATGTCAAACTCACCTTTGCTGGTGGCTGCTACCACTTGCTGGGAAGGAATCCAGCCCCCAAAGGGGAACACTCAGTAGTATCAAGAGTCAAGAGCAATTTCATCCCCATTAGTTAATATCAAATATAAAGGACACATTCCAGTACATAGCAAGCAGTCTTTGCCTCCTTGAAACACAGTTAAGGAAGATCTGGGTTTTAGGAACCTTAAATGACAAAACAGAAATACATAAAAAGAATTTTTTCAGACTAACTGCAGGATAGCATTGCTCAGACAGCATCAGTAGCACCCAGATTGGTACCTGGAAAAACCCTGGGTCAGAAGTGTATTGTTGATCCAATCCAGAGAGCAAGCAGAGAGCCCCGTGGGCAATACTGATGAGGATGTTGAGCAAAGTGGCCAACATTGTCCTTTCTGGTTTTAATGAAATAAGTGTCATTCATTCTTCCTGGTATGGAAAAACAGAGAAAACAACATGTCATTCTGAAGGAAGAGCAGACTTCTTCATGTTGGGGCAATGGACCAGCCTGAAGCTGTGCTGAGATTGCTGTTTAGTCTGCAGGTGTACTACAATAGGCTTCAGCAACAAAGGTGCTCCTTCCCAACCCTGAATTTAAGAGGATGAAGGAAAAGATTCACCTCACAGCCCTTGAGAAATGATTGCATCCTGATGGAAACATGGCAAAGGAATATGAAACTTACTAAGGGTCTTGAACTCCTATGAGAGCCGAAGTCAGCTTGTCTATGAATGCAAGTTTGCAGTCAGGCTAGCCCAAAGCTGATGGCAAAGGCCAGTAACTCCTCAGGCCCTCCATGGCACACAGCTGTGCTGCACCCCTGGAACCAGCCCTGGGACAGTGCACAGCCTGCCTTCACTTGGGCCAGGTCAGAAATGAGAAGCTGGTGGAGGATACATGTAAGGATGGTGGATGTTCACAGAGCAGGGGTAAGGGAGCCAAACAATTCCGATCTGACTTTGGATCTCCCATAGATGCTCTGCATGGCCTTTTGACAAACATCTCCCTTGCCTTCATTCTCCCTCCTCTTCTCTGCAAAGTCCTTTGTTTCTCCATGTGGAAAAAATTCAGGAATAAAAGAACTTTCCCCTCTACCATGAGCCAAATACACCAGTGACAGCAAAGCATATAATGGAAGTTACACTGCCTAGAAGAGGCAAGAGATCCCCGCCACCCCATGTTCCTGTGACAGTTTCTAGTTCCTGGCAAAACCTAGATCAGAAAACAACTTTACTGCTAAATAAGTGCTAGTAGAAATAACTAAACAGCCTTGCACTCTGTCATAGTCCCTGAAAGACTGAGCATGCCAGCAAAGG